>NTHP01000074.1:703819-738594 GCA_003416845.1 Oplegnathus fasciatus | reverse complement strand
TTTTTTGTCTCCCACTCATGCCTTTCCCACCCGCTCCCCCTACAGGCCCCAGACAAACACGGGCTCACTCCACTGCTCTGTGCCTGTTACGAGAAGCACATCTCCTGTGTCAAGGTCCTGCTAGAAAAGGTGGGTACTTTTAATTTGAGCATGCTTAAATCTTTCATCTGCACACAGAAGTTCCCTGGCGTCCTTCACCCTTCAGTGCATGTTGATGTGTCAGAGGCTCCATGTGAGCCATGAGTGCTGATGAGGTAGCTCATTGGACAAAAGGCCCTTTAACACAATTCTGTGGAGGCTGTGCTGGAATGTTCATAGAGCATCACACAGTATTGCTGTTATTCACTTGTTTTGTGTCCGTGTTTTTAAGCGGTTTCATTCATACGTGCACAGGCCTGTGCTCCATCTCAATTTCTGCCCCATCCTTCCACCTCAGCCTCCCTCAGATGTTTAGCTCTATCTTAAATGCTACCTCAGGCGGATAGATGTGCATGGGCATGTGCACACGCAGTCACAGCTGTGAGGAGAGAGACAATACTAAGTCAGGCTCAGCTGGCATAGGCTGTAGACATGTAACTGAATAACAAGCATACCATAATGAATGTCCAGTCCAACCAACGTCATCCAGCAGAGGAAAACCGATTTGTGCAGCTCCATTACAGTCAAATAGAAATGGTCATTTGTGGTGGTGGAGCTTACAGTTTGAAAGTCAGTGCCGCTTCTTGCACGTCTTACCTGAATGTTTGATTCAGAAGTACATGCACGTCTGTCATATACGTATAAAAGACAGATCTTCTACTCATTTAGGCTGGTGGAGTTCTGTTTCACCACTGCTCAAATGAGCCAGACTGCAGTGGAATTGATGCCCCTGTGAACAATGAATGTCACACAAATGGGGCCACAATAGCTACTTGTTTTTCAGTACCTCCTTCAGTTCTTTCTCTCTGGTACTCTGTGGTCATTTAACACTCATATGTTTCATTAGAATAAAACAGGTGTGTTTAGCTGACAACTTCCTGATTTGATTTCATTATTCTTTTTATATCTGTAGCATGGCCCATATCACCCATAAACTTTAAGTGGAAGACAAGCTTATTCGTCACGGCTTGTAGCTTCCTGCTATGAGCATAGATTTATAAATATCAAAGATTTTAGGTTCACAGCAGTCACAAAATTGATGGGCAGTTATACTCTGTTGCTTGAAAGTTAGTGGTGCTCAGCACCACTATGAGAGAGGAGCCCACAGCTCATAGGACTGCATGATGTCATGAAGATGGCTCGAATGTTTTACAGTCAAAGTCTGCTGCAAACTGATATGTGTATATGAGAAGGAGAGATGGAGAGATATATATTCGGGGGCTGAGGGTGAGTGAGCAGCTGTCTGTTCCCAGCCCGGCTAAATGAGGCAGGGTAAATGAAAGCTCCTCTACAGAGTTGTTTCACGGTGGCATCATCTTGGCTCAACGAAAGTAATGGGAAGAGGGGAGGGGGCATTCACAAGCTAAGTCACACTACCGATTAGGGAAGTCATTTTTTGCACTCTATACAATCGCATATGCACCATTCAGGCAGACTTTTCTATCAGTTCACAGTTTCAACTGCACTTTGAAGCAGAAGTTTGAAAAGAGGAAACCGTAATCTATGTATGGAAAACACTGGTGTTCGGTTAGAGAGACACTTACGTGGTACTCCACTGCTTACTTATTCCTGTTGGCATCAGCTGTATTAATCGCCCATTTTCATCAACACAGCCGCACGCCCCGGCCCTCACATCAACAAGCCAGCAGAGTCTTGCAAGCATTCGGCCAGCAGCTGGCCGGCAGCTGGCTACTGCTGTCAGCTGGCCATCAGTGCTGTTGGCTCAAAGATAAACCGAAAGAAGCAGCCAATGCCAACAGGAAGAAAATAGCAGTTCACTACTCAGTAAGTTCTTTCCTATATAAGTTGCTAGCATAACGTTGGCAAGCATGGGCAGGTAGATCATTCTGACTCGACACAGAACTGTTATTTGATTGTCAGTAGTTTTTTCTACCATTAGCTCATATTAACTTCCAGTATTATTGTGATAACAAGATGGTAGAATGATATCTTGGTTGTCTGATTTTGGTGATGCCTCTGCCTCCTCTTGGAGGTAGGTCTGCTAAAAAGGAGGAAGTATATGCCGTATGTCAAGTTCAGATCTGAGCTGTCTGCTAGATGACGCATTTTATGTCTGTAGGAGGTTTTAATATCACATTGTCACATGTCACCTTCACATAACAATGATAGGATTTGGGGTTAAAACCAGCATACTGTCTCTTATGAAACTAAATGAAGTCTTCATTATAGACTGCAGTCATTTTTCTTTATTTCCCCTGCTACCAGTCACATGTCCACAGCTGCAGTACATCCTACTGAAAGCCAGAAGCTCTTCTCCATCTGAAATAGACAGTTATGCAGGTACCACCTCGGCATTGGAAATTAATGCTCCTTGGGTGGACCTTTAAAAAAAACAAAAAAAACAAAAACCTTTGTCTGTAGTATCATATGAGACAACACAGGCAGCCATAGCTCATCTGAACAGGGATTATGGTGGAAGGCGAAGATATGAGCGAGCCCTCAGGTTTGCTCCTCTCATGGCTCCATACTCATCTCCACTAAGCACCAACAAGGATTAACACCCAGATGCAGCCAAAAGGTCATCAGTCACCACAGGGACCAGATCTCAATACATCTACCTCTGGCGGCTCTGAAAACTCGCCATGTGTCTTAACACGAGATGAATAGATTGTCCCACAGCCACACCATTGACTGTGCGGCCGCATATCCACTCTGTCTGGCAGCACCTGTAGCAGCACAGCCACCCCATTGCAGTGGATAAAAGGAGCCCACTGAGAATACTGAATTGTGACTGTTCGACTGTCAGACCTTCTTGTGTTGGCAGACAAAATGGCTTGGTTCCCTGGTGAATCTTGGGAGCCAACCCCTGCCCCCTGACTGCGTGCTGTGCTGTTGTTGGCAATGAATTATGAAAGGCCATTTTAACCCCAATAGGTGACCCAGCCGTAAGATCCTGGCCGAGAGTGCTGACTACAGCCTGCAGAGGCTGGCCAGTTAATTTTAAATCAACAATGAAAGAGCACACGCAGGCACACACGCATAAACACACACATCCTTTTCTTCCATGAGGAACTGTATACATTGACAAGGAAGAAATGCAGTATTATTTTGTCAAGTCAGTTCCTATTGTTGCGTTGTCTTTTAAACATGACCCTATAAGGTGTCCTTATTATTGTGTGTCCTTGATACAGAGTAAGGATTGGCCATTTATTTTTCTCATAGCAGTCCACAAGTAAGAATTTTACAGTAGAACAGGCTATTAGACATCACCTTCCAATGGGCTTTGCCATCTTGATTGACTTGACTAAACTTTCACACAAAGGTTTGTGAAAACAAAACATAGTAGAATAAAAAATGTAAATTTGTTTTGCTTCTAGATGTAGATGTCTGTTCTGTACGGTGTCTTTTCTGGATATTTTTATTTCTTTTGCACAAGGAGTGAACTTTTTGAAAAACCTACTTTCAAAAGCAGAATACTGTAAAAGATGATTTGTCGATACCTACTCCATAGTGGCTAGTAGACTAGTCGATTTTATGTGCGCCTAATAGAGTTGAAATGATTAAGTCGATCATCAGAAAATTGATCAGCAAAATTAATCAGTTTAATAATAGTTTAATAGGGATGGGTATTTCAAGCAAAAATACTATTCAATATTCACAGGGAACTCTTTGACCATTCATTCGAAGATCCACACCCCTGCATGCACGCACACACACACCGGAGGAAATTGTGTGTTCACCTCAAGTAAGCCATAATGATATTGATGATACTGAACATGTCTAAATTCTGAACATACCTGAGTGACGGCAGTGCTGACATGAACACTTCCGTCTTCATAAAGGCTAATCTGAGTGACTGTTCAGGCCTATTGCCTTTTCCATATTTTTATTTAGAGAAATGAGCATGTCCACATGGTCTGGATGAAGACGGGAGTGAAGACGGGAGCGAAGACGGGAGCGCAGTTTGTTTACAATAAGTCCTGCTGCGGAAAACACCCTCTCTGATGGCACAGACGTTGCGGGCACACACAAGTATGCCCTTGCTAATTTTGCCAGTTGGGATATTGTCCATGGGATTGATGTGGAGGGGTGGGCACTTGTCCTGGCAGTACTGGTTTAGTTCAGTAGTTGTGGCCATTGTTTCCCGTTTTGTTTCCCGTTTAAAACGAGGGAAAATATATTTTTTCTAGTCTTTCGGCAGTACCTAAAGTCAGATGTCATGGTTACTGTCAAGACTTCATCTTTTAAACACTGGAGTTGGTCACATAGTTTTCAATCAGCCTAAAATGAACCCCCCCACATTCCAACACCTAGCTTGCTTGTTGGACTTGTTTGGTTTTTGTTTTGTTTTTTCAAAATTTCAGGGTTTTTTGCAGCTCTCTAACTTCTAAAGATATATATTTTAGAGCTTACCTGACACATCTTGCTCCAATACAGATATTGATCTCTTTTTTTTTTCTCTTTTTTCACTGGATGTTATAAAAGTTGCCCTCTTATAGATCGGTAATGTTTGACTGCTGCCAGCAGGTCAATACTCTGATGTAAGCATTGCATTTCAAATAAGTTTTGAGTGGTGCTCTGGCCCAATATTTGAAGATGCATGGAAGACCTTTCAAGTCCATTCACTAGTGGCATAATGAAAACGTAATGTATACTTTGGCAGGTCAGTGGCATTACGTTACTGACCCAGTGCTGCTTTGTATGGCTCCATAATCCAGGATGATGATGCGTCTCAGTGTGGCTGGAGACAACCTGGGTGTCTATTCGTATTCATTAGGCTGTGTCTCACTTGGCCACTACATTCTCTTTGACTGGATAATGTTTGGACAGTGAGGTGTTCATGACGGGTCATTATTCAAGTTGGGGAAAGCTCATTAATGTAAGTGGTGTCAGGAGTATGCCACTGAGCTGGATGGTCATTGGGGATGACATGGTGTAGCAGCGAGGTGTATGGGCCAGAGCTATTATTGTAACTGTACCAAAATACCCATAAGGACTATCAATCTGTGGCAGACCCTTTGGAATAATGTAGGGCAATATAGGTGTGTGGTGACTAGAAGGGAATGCTCATTATGTGATTGTTCCACCTCAAATACGGTGGTATACACAAGGTATATAATTGCATTTAGTTGTGTGATGTGTCAGACTGCTGGTTTGTTACCAGGCAAGAGCAGCATTGATGGTGAAAGGGGCTAGGGTCAAGGTGTAATGCTGTTTCCTGCCATCTAAATGAGGCCTATAGAGTCGGTTACTAGGTATGGTCTTGAACCAGCTACTAATGACTTCCCCAGAGCTGGAGAAATAACGGAGGGGGAAAGAGAGCTTCCTCCTACGTTTCCATCCTCCCCATCGCCCCTTGAACTCGCTAGAGTGGACAGAACAATGATTGGTTACCAGGTACCTGATATGAATGAGTCAGGAGCTATTGGAAAAGTTAAAGCGCAGATTCCAGGAAGTTACAGGTCTCAGCGAAGAAATAGTCCAGCAAATACAGTGACCCCCTCATAAAATTAGCTGTTTTTACACTTAGTTTTATAGTTTTGAACAGATTAAACAAACAAGATACAATGTGTTAGAGAGCTTACAGGTGCTGGTAGCCGTTTCCCCATTTCCAGTCTTTGTGGGAAGCTAAGTTAGTCCATGGCTGGCCGTAGCCTCATATTTGGTGTACAGACATGGCAAAAAGAAAGCCAAATGCACAAAATGTCAGAATTTTCCTTTAAGTTATCCAGTATGCATGTATGATCCTGTAAACCTTGTTTAAGCCACTATTTTCGGTTGTAAAAAACCACTACCACTAAGGGACTCTGGGTCACAAGTCGCCATAGTTCAAATGTTACACAACAGGGCTCTAACATAACTGGAGTGTTGACAGGTACACATTTTCTAGAAATATGAAGCATGCTATGAATTGACAAAACCCTCTGTGACTTTGTCTTTCGTCTTTTTCCAATTAGAGATGCAGATCTGACAGGTTACCCTCTCAGCCCTGGTAAATCTCTCTTGCTCGGGATGCGCTCTGTTGCTCCTGTGGCATGGAATTTGTACCCAGACAACCATCCCCACACTGCCGGGCACTTGAACTGGGTCACATTGTTTTTGATGGCTTGCTTCTCCACGCAACAATAGACTCTCTCTGCCTTGGCTCTGTAAGCCCTTTGCTAAGAGGCTAAAGTTGGCAGGCCAAACAAAGGGACGTCTCTCCACTACATGCCCCTCCACTCCTCTGTTGCCCATTAAATCTGTTGTCACTACATGTGCATTCAACGCATTGCCTGTTTCATTCCCCCTCTTTTTTATGTTTGTTTTTTGTCCTTAGTAATCCAAATGATTGCATCCACTCCCATCTCTTTCACATTCATTCTGTTATCCTTCAGAGCTCAAATGGATTTGTGCCTCGGTGTCTGTGACTTTGTTTTGCATGTGCTGTCTGGATAAAGACAGGCTGACAGGCAAGTTATTAGTGACTGAGTTAGAGGAAAATAAAAGTGACAGAAGTTTCGCCATTGATGTTTTGGTAACATACCAGAGTAACTGTATAAATAAGGGCCTGTGGCAGTAGGCAAGAATTTGGTAAGAAGCATTATAGGCAAGAGGGACCAAGCCATACCATAGAGAGCTGGCTTACATTGCAAGCACTCTCTGCGCTGTTGGCTCTCCGTGGCACATGGTTTACCACCCTGATATAGCCCTTTTCCACCCCAGGAACTTCGCCAGGGGCCCAGGAACCATTTCACTTACCTGCAGATCGACCAGGGTCTACACGTAGTTCCTGGGCTATAGCGAACCAAAGTCTCGATCGTCAACTACAGGCTGGCCTCTGTTCCACAAACTACTTTAACCCAACTGGATCTCTCATTGAGGGTTTCTTTCATCTGTCTTTCTGAAAAAATGAAATGCATTCTGGTGTCTGTTATCTATGTTCTAAGATAAATGACCATCAGCTACAGCACTTGCTATTAGAAGTCAAAATGTTTACAACTTTAACAAAGTTAAACTATTAGCATACAAAAATCAGCAGCTCCCATGAACATTTATGAGTGTGGCAGTATGGATACAGTATGGTCATTGTAACTTGGTTTCTTCCCTATCCATAATATCCACCAACGCTCCCTTTAATATCATTTTTCCAACTTTTTAGCTGTTCCTCTGCTGTCTAAAATGTCTGTTCAGCCCCCCCATTGCTCTGCTGCTATGACAGTCATATCTGAGCTTGCTGCGACTCCTTGACAAGCTGTCCTGGGGACTGACAATTGTCTAGGACTTATGGGAAATGGTGTTTGTTAAAAGCATAGATAGAAGAAAAATACCATACCATCCATACTTTACATTATGTTAAGTGAGGTTTTGTACTAAGGCTGCATTTTCAGTAGTTTGCATTACAGATGTCAATGTGTGTTTGCTTGATTGCTTGAGGTTTTCCTTCTTGTGGAACCCAGAAACTATCTGCGCTGAAATGTGCTCTCTGGGCAAACGCAAAGCTTGCCACTGCAACAACTTGTGTGCAGAATACATTCACACAGTACGTGCAGTGGTTAACAATAGTGTTGTCATTAGGATGAGCGGTGGGCATTTCTATTAATGTTTATTGACATTAAAAACTGATAAATGTCGTTCAACTTCCCGGCAAGATTATAAAAGAGAGGGAGTGTGCTCATGACCATATGAAAGTCTGCAGATTGTCACCACCTTGGAGACAGGCGCTCTGGAGTTGTCTTTCTTCACCTCTGCATGTCTAGTACCTGGCTCTGTTTAGTTTCAAACAGGTATAAGACACTTGATTCGAAAAGAGGCTATAGATTCAGGTGTCTGCTCCTCACCTTAACCTCTGACTCAATGAAGTGGAGTTGGCATCAAACTGTGAGGACTTGATGTACATACTAAGTATATTTAATATTCATGTCCCCTCTCCTCTGCAGGGAGCTGACAAAGACCAAAAAGGACCGGACGGCGCCAGTGCCTTTGAAGCTACCGAGTGCAATGACATAAAGGCTCTGCTCGAGTGAAGACACCACAGTGTGGGAGGTGGCTGGACAGGTGGATGAACAGACAGACAGATGGATGCAGTGGTCCCCTGACAGAAGATGGACTCTCCCCTTTTACCCCGATCAACCTCTGTCTCAACACTGCTTTTGTCTGTTTGTTGGAGGGTCATTTTGTCTGTCTGGTGATTTCCCTTTACCTTGTTTTCTTTTTTTCTTTTCCCCAAGTTGTTGGGATACGATTTTCTCTTCTTTTGGCCTCTGTTTGTAGCCATTTAACAGAAGGACTTGTCAGTTATGTCTCCCTTAGGGACCAAACACTGGGGGAGCGCTCTCGCACCTGGATCCTAGAACACTGCTCAAACTAGAAATCACTCTGTAACGTAAACGCAAAGCTTAGCACTTAAATACACATCTCTCATTTGCGGTTCTCTCTTAAAACTGTAAGAAATCAAATGGTAATAGATCAATAGTGTGTTAACATTTTTTACAACTTCAGTATAAGTATTTTATGGCCAGAGCTTAATCTCATGACCAGTAAGATAGACTGAAAAGAAAGGTTGTAAAGTTTCATTATATTAACCTTTCATTATATGTGGCCTCTTCCTCTTCCTTGATTTGTTTTTTTAATAGACCAAACTGTCCCTCCAATCTTGAAATTTTGGAAACGTTGGTTGAGAGAGGTCCAGAGGTCAGATTTTCCTTTTCTACTTGGCATATCACTTACATATCAAATGGTGTTTTTTGACAAATTTTACGTTGGTAATGCATAAAAGATATTCTCTATTCTTTGACCAATCACCATGCTGGCTAACTAGAAAGACTTGAATGTTGCAATTTTAAATCTGTTACTGAATCCCCTTTTTGAAGCAATGTTAACAGCACATAATAGAATAAGGAATTTTAGAAATTTGTTCATTTTGTCATCCATGGAGTGAGATTTCAGAGCAAAAATTACCTTTTTGTTGCAGCTTCTCTGTGTATTTTGTAATTGACGGGCTCTAGGGGCTCTGAATGATGGGTAAATGGGGGTTAGAGGTATAACTGGATGGTGGGGGCTGTTAGTATTCCCCTTGCCTTGGATTTGGTTAGAAGCCCTGCCTGTTTTGCTGCATGTCAAAATTGCCTCTGCTTTTATGCTATGAAATGGTCGCTGGTCCTCTCTTGGTTGCTTTAAAATGAATTACTACAATGTAATGGACAAAAAAAAGATGCTCTTGCTGACTTTGTTGTGACAAAAAGTCTGTAAAAACGGAAATAAAAATATTAAAAAAAATTCTCCATCTGAACTTTATTTCTTTGAAAACTTACTCAAAGACGTTAGGTGTGAAAGCAGTCATAATGTTGCCTGGTGGTGAACTACATTAGTTTTTTAAATAGTCATCCTATTGAAAAATACTCAGCAGTTATTTGACAGCTGACACTGAAAAAAATCCTGAAATATTCCTTTTTATTATATGAAGGCATTAACTGCAACTCATGCCACTGTTTTCAGTACCATAGAATCAGATGAATAACTCAGGTAATTTTGTAGTACAAGGGACATCGTGCTGACAAATTTTACCCTTGGTATTCTTGTAGCCTTGGGCGATCTAATCAGTATTTGTGAACTTAAGCAACTCGTCCCAAATGTTAAAAAAACTGCAGACTCTAATCTTTGTTGTCATACCAATCTACCGCCTCGAGCTGTTCCATTATAAATCACAGACTGACTTCGACTCCCACTAGATTTGTCTGACTGTCTGTCAAATAAGCTCCATATTATAATGGGACAGTCAGTTCTAATACAAAAAGTGCACCAGTATCCACAGAACATTCTAGCAATCATACCAAGTATTGTTATAGTCACTTTGATTAGTTTATTTTGTGTGGCCGCTGCATCATGAAGTCAAGTCTTACGACGATAGAAGTGGAACCACTGTGACCAATTGCATTGTCAAAAACAAGAGATTGATGAGAGCCATGCCAGGTCAAAATCCTTGATGGGCTTTAATGTTGTTCTAAGAAGAACAGTGTTATTGTGAAGAGTACTATACTGTGGTTCTGCCCTGTAGATTAAGGACAAGCTCAGTAAGATGGGCCCTTGGAGTTCACCCGATGGGCCATCCAGTAACCAGATGAAAAGTAATCAAGCACACCCTGCGTGATGATTTTTGAGCTACTCCACAATCATAGCAGTTCCTACACCTTTGTGAAAATTGCTCGGAGCCCTGACCACCCTGGCGGGGAGTCAAGAGAAACAAGAAATTCTTTTCCACCAGTGTTGTATGTTTTCTGTTGTATCCTTTCCTATACTTTACTTCACACTGCTGTCATTTGAAACGGGTTGAGGTTGACGACAGAAAAACAAATCTGCTACAGCAGACGAACAGAAATGGACTATTTCTTTTGGTGCAACTATCATAAAATTCGCCACCCGAAATGGCTTTTGATCAAGGAGACTGCTGATGAAAATGTGGTTGTGACGGCAACAGGTTAGTGCTCAAAAACCTGTAGATCTGGATGGAAAGATGTTGGCTTGCTTTGATGTATTTGTCATGCTCTAGACTAGTGGTTCCCAAGTTTGTTTGTTTTTTGTCCAACATACCTCCAACACCCTATTAGATGAGATCAAGTACCCTTTATGGTATCCCTTCAATAAATGGGATGTTGGGTTAAATCCCGGGAACTGAGATCCAGGAATTTCCCAGAATTCTCGCCAAAATCTGCTCCTGTTTTCCCGGCACGAATACCTGCAGGAACTCAGGATTTTTAGCTTGTGTGTGTGCGCTTGTGTGTTGGCGTAGTGAGGACTGTGAAAGCCTACAAAAACAAAGACGCCTTTTCCTGAAGACATCCCAGATTTGCTGATGTTTCTGTTCTGTTTTTATTCTGTCTCTTTTTTTCAGGATTTTTCTGGATGTTTTAACCATTCTTCACTTACTTTCAGCTATCCATTTCGACTTCTCTGCTTGTTTGCTAAATAGTTTTTAGGCACTTTATCATAACATTTGGTGTTGAGTTTCACAATCTTACCAGGTACCCCCCATATTCTGTATCTACTTTTTCCAGCACCTCATTGAGGCCCTATCAGACTTGTGTTGAGTCAAAACTTTAAATCCTGAATGAAAATTTTATGGCTTCACTACTGCATCGAAATTTAAAATTCTAGATGTCTTGTGAGTCACTTCATACACATTTCCCTGTAATTCAGCCTGACACATTTGGAATCTTTGGGAACCTTGGGACCTCGACTAGAATTTTAAAATAAAGTTATGTGGGTTTGAACACTGCTTGTCCACATGACACGAGTTAGTAATGATGGACCTGAAGAGTCCATGGGGTAGAAGCGAGTGGGAGAAATCAATAGAAACATGGGGTGAGGAGTTGCATCACGTCCTGTCAAATGAGCACATCCAGAGGGAGGCTGCAGACTGAGACACAGCCAGAGAGGTCTGTGAAGTGCTTGGTGAATGCCGCGGTGCTTTGTTAATCAGACAGACGCATGCCTCTCTAGGCCACTTGCCATGTTTGTATACTCGCGCCTGAGAACAAAGACAAATCAATTATTGCAATGTGGGCAAACATCAAGATAAAATGACTTGGCCACGTTTTGACAGCCTTGTCTCCCTGCTCCCCCACCCCCAATCCGTACCATCTTATTTCTGCTCATTTAAATTACTTTCAAAGTGAACGACCGTGGAAAAAACTGAGGTCCGCTCTTGGTTGACAGTGACATTCTTGGAATATAAAAGACCCCATTTTTCCCTTTGTCTTTGTCAAGCCAGCAAATAATCTTGATGTCTGCAGAAGAAAGCCTCTGATTCAGGCTGATGATAAATGTGAAATGAATCATTGGCAATACATTTTTATATAGTCCTTGAATTGCTTTTTTTTATATATATATATGTATTGCTGTACAGGCTCCCTGGGCAATTCCTGGGCTTTCACGAAGGCACTAATCCTGCTTAGGATCATTAGTTTAGTGTCATGTTTACATTCTGTATGTCATGTAGTGGTCATGAACTGTGCAGATCAGTGGTTTCCAAACCTCTTTTTATTTCTTTACACCAAAAACATAGCCAAAAATGTGTAAGAATATTCCCTAAGTCACATGAATAAGAGCATCAGTCCTCTGACAAGAAAAGATGAGTGTAATGAGAAGTCATACATAAGTTCACTTGAACTCTGCTCCCACCTGCTGTTTTCCAAAGAAAACTGCGGGAAGTTATCTGCTGAATCTGAGGGATGTTTTTTCCACCTGTTTTTATCTAAACAGAAAATAACACTTTAGAAATAATTAAAAACATTATTGATGATGATTTGCGAGCCAGTAAAAATACATACAGCCCTATCCCCTCGCGCAGACCCTGAGGAATAGAACGTAATTGATTGCTGTGGGTCTCTGCAGTAATTACCAGATGCAGTAATTAGCACGTGTGCCCACATACATGCATGCACAGAGATGTATGCACGCACAATCAAACACGCATGCTATCTCTTTGTGCCTCATCTGTTTTTTTTCCACAGTTGCTACAGAGACTTTGCGCGGAGCTACCCTTGTGATCAACCAGCTCAAAATGGTGGTTAATGAAGTAGCAAATCCAAATCATTAGCATAATTAATATGGACTCCTGATTGCCTTTTGGGTATCTCTCCCTCTCTCTAATCTATTATTGACTCCGTGTCTCGTGCATTAGTTGAGCTTATGACTGATTTTCAACAAATCTATAACTTATTTGTAGTTCAGCAGTCATGTGACCTGAAAGTAAGTCAACCGTGAAATCAACCATTAAATCCAAGGAGTCCAACAAATTGAAAATCACTGCACATATTTTGATTGAACATTTGAATTTAGGTCGTTTTTGTATTTTGTTTTAATAAGACTTGTATGGCTGTGGGGGTAAGCGAGAAGTGGCCGCGGGGGGCGCAGGAGTCACGTCCCCCCAGTATATGAAAAATGTAAAGGAAAGCTCATTTGTTGTCCTCAATATTCAGTGTTAAGCTGACTCAGAAACACACAGGATGGTCTCTGAATTCCTCCTGCGTCTGCTTCACGCGAGATCGTGCCAAAGATTGTGTCCGTTCTGTATCCTCCACGTACTACACGGGTAAAACACAATCGCAGCGTCACAGATGAACATGTCGTGTCAGCATAACAACAATATAAACCTGTGTGTTACTGGTTCATTACAACTGGTTGGGTGTTTTTCAGTGTCTGTAGGGTGACTGGAGTTTCACTCTGTCACTTCTCTTTTGAAAACTGGGTCTGTAGTTGTCTGTGTCGCTGTGAACCAACCAGGTTATCATTGTGTTGTAGATCAAGACGCACACATGATCGTGGGTGGCAGCTGTCTGTGATGCACGTGTGTGTTCTGTGTGTTACTGGACATCCGAAATGCAGCTGCTGGTTAAAGAGTTAATACTGAGAATACATACAGAGAAATACTTGGTATTTTGTAATTTTTACAAAACGTGCTCATATACAGACTGTGTGTCAGATTCAGATTCAGATGCAAATAGGAGTTAGTACAGGCACAGCCTAATTTCCCTAGATTTTATTTTAATGTGATGATGGCAGTTCATTACCTAAAAAAACCAAATGAAAATACCAAATCAGCCAAATCACTTATTGGTGCTTTAGTCCGTGCATTCAAAAAGTCTGATGAGGCAGTAAATTTGTTCGCTCCTCCTTGTACTTCTTACATTCCTTTGTACATTTGGTACCTCTACAGTACCTCTGCACCTCCTCAGCAAAACCTCTCATCAAAGTTATTCTTTGCACAACCAAGTAACCATATGTTATCATGATACACCATCAGCAATCATAGCGCTGTGGAGCAATACAAAACATGCTGTATAGATTTAAAATGTTTAGAGGAGACACTGAACCTCTGTATCAGCCCTGTGTGGGCCCTCTTTAAGCCACCAGAGTCTCCAGAATTGCTGTATAGCCTCTGCATGGCACCCACTCTAAGTGAGCACAGATTGGCTGTAAACCTGCATGGCTACAGGAGCCAGCTGTTTGTTTTTATATTTAATAGTGATATTTAAGTATACATGGCAATAGTGAGGGGTCCTTAAATGATGGATTACCAGAGGGGGAGCCAAGCAGTCTTTCTACTGGATGCATACCTATCTTAGTGTATTGTATCACAGGACTTTACTGTATTGTGAATTAAGCACATTTATGCACTGTAACTGCCTGATTAAGCTCAGCTGAACTGTTTATATCACAGTGTCTTGTCGTTTGCTAGCACGTTAGCAGTTGTGAACCCTCCTGGCCAACTTGCAGTATCCATATCCTTTCAAAGACTTAAGAAGGACTTCTATCAGCCATTCCTCTCAGTCAAAATGAATGAGGACACCCTCTGAGTGCTCTGATGGAGTGCGAGTCTCTCTTCCCTCCCCCTCATCGTTTTCTCTACATCTCTGTCGCTCAGGAAAACAGAAGTTAGAGAGAGAACGATGGAGAATAGACGGGGTTGGAAATTTACATCATTATCAGTGTCTCCAAAGTCCACTGAGCAGCTATAGAAGGCAGCAGCAGGCATTTAAAAGCAGGCAGTTGTGCTCTGACATGCTCATATACCCAAGAACAAGCATAAATCTCTTATGGGCTCTTTACTTATCAGTCCCTGATTGTTTGTACTCGGAGCCAATGTGCGATGAGCCCGATCCAAATCCCTCTAGATGCCTCAGTGCAAATGTTCTCAGCTGAACAGCCATTTGCAGAGAAATCGATGCAACCACAATGCTATTAGGAACATTTTAATTGGATGTAAAAGCAGATTCATTATTACTGTTATGACGGCTGAGCACGCCGAAGGAAGCGTGGCTGCCAGCCATGGTTGTGCGTGCCGCTGAGCACTCAGAGACAGCCTGGTTAATTTGTCTGAAGAGACCGCTCCTGCGCTGCATCCTGACATTCTGTTACCCGATTTTGAAAAATGTCCGTCGTCCGCATAACTCTATTTCTAAACTTCTCCGCAGAGCCAGATGGAGATTTAACAAACAGGTGCCCATTTTGGCGCCCAATGGGTCCCATATGATGTGAAGAGTGATATGGTCACTAAAGATAAAGGCATATGCTTACACGGTTCATAGAAATATAAATAGAGATAAATATAAATGGTTGAAAAATGAAAATAAATACATAATTGAAGATAATACATAATTAAAAAAAATAGATAATAAAATAAATTGTTTATAGATAATAAATCATCCAGGAGCTCTAATCCATAGCCATTTGCTCTGCTCATGCCCGCCACAGTCATAAAGAATGTGTTGCAGGTAATCATCATTGCAATGAACCTCTGAAACCTTTGTGCTACCTTCTTAGATCCTGTAATCAATTCATAAGTACAGGACAATCTGTTCCATGTAGCAGGTTAAAAATCCAATCAATAGGTTGATGCATAGAGCAATTACATGTTTTGTTCACTCATTTGATTTTGTAGAGTTGAAAGTCTTAGTCCTCATTTTCCAAGTTCCTTGTAAAACAAAGTATAAGGTGCAAAATGTTATGAACATGTTTTTTTTTGTTGTTGTTTTTTACTGAACTCCATTATGATATTTTGTTCACTGCTCACTCCTTAAGACAGTGTTTCACTTTGTTGCTGTTCAACTACATGTTAGAATGGGCCGGGCATGTGATTTAAGAAGTATAGTATGATCACTGGGGACAGACATGCTGAAGAAACAATCATGTGAAGAGACGCATCTCAGAAAATCAAGCATCGGAGCGCAGGGTCTTCAGGCTATGACAGACTGTCCTACACTTCTGTCAGGTAAAAAACAAAAAGATCAAGCTGAGTTACAGTCTTGTCACCACAATTGGATTTTTGAGGAGTGGGGTAAAAGTGTGCCGCCTGGTTCAAATATTGGTTTCTGTTGTGACATATTGATGGCAGGGTGACAATTTGGTGTAAACAGCACGAATCCATGGATCTACTGTGTCTGCTGCAAACAATGCAGGTTGTAAAGATGTTGTTTTTCAAAGCACAAATGAGATCCTCTAGTACCTGTACACCACGGTCACCACAGAAACCTTAACTTTGTTGCTGGCCACGTACACTTCATGGCCACAGTCTACAATTTTATTAATGTGTACTTCCAGAAGGAAAACACACCAAGTATCAAAATAGTTTTAAGAACATGACAGTGGAAAGCGATGGGATGTGTGAATTTTCCGCGACAAAAACAGAAGAACAGCAGAATTTGCTGAACCCAGAGCTTTTCTACTGAGAGCAAAACCAAAATTAACATGAGAAGACATGAACATTAAATCGAATAACTATGTACTTCAATAGGTGTCACTCCTAGAGAACTGTCGGAGCGCATTACTGCCCAACTCTGTGGCTATACAGAGCTCTTTTAGGTCATTGTTTTGGTTTTATGGCACATTTAACTGTGCAGCTGTTTTCATTTAAAAAGCTCAGAAAGACCCGGTGTACGCTACCTGCCCAGCACCGAATGGTAGACAGCGAGCTAGCTGTCAGTACACTTCCATGTAGTACACTGTGCACACTATGTACTTACTTGTGTAGTGCGTGAATTTCAACAGGGTAGTGTTGTCTCAAATCGAACATGGCCACTGTGCACTTAGTGGAAAATGACGATTCCAACATTTGACTGCTTCTTTTTCTTCTTCTTCTTTCTAATGGTGAATGGCAACCGGGCGGATCATTATCGGCAACATTTGACCGCGATTGTCACCCGCCAAAATATCTGCTGGCTTGTTTGCTCACTTGACTTCAATTCAGTTTTTATTAAAAATAACTAAAAATGAACATGCTTATAACTTACGTCTGTATAGTGCGGTGTTCACCATAACAATTACAACCCTGCAGCTTCTTCGGCCGCCATTTTCATTTGGTTGGTGGTCCCTCCCCTTCCACTATGTAGCCAAGATGGCGACCACTGAGGGCGAGAAGTGTCCAGCGTTCCACACTCGACTTTTTGACCGTCATGAGTACACCATCCAGGCACTCATAGTGCGCTGCATTTTGCCATAATTGTCAGTGTGAACGCACTTACGCCTTCAAAATAGCAAGTGTAAGTACGGAAGAGCGCAAATTGAGACATAGCATCTGTGTCCTTGTGCCCCTTTGAGTTCTTCCGCTCTCCACTGGCCAAAAATCTATTACGGCAACTTCAAAAAGTGGCCACTCATTATATTTAGCAACAGTTGTGAACTTTCTTGGCCAACTTAAGACTTAAGAAGGACTTCTATCAGCCATTTCTCTTCGTCAAAATGAATGAGGACACCGTACCCTCTGAGTGCTCAGATGGAGTGTGAGTAGCTCCGTAGCCTGTGGTGCTGTGAAATCTGTGAAAGATCTTCTTTGTTTTTCCTATTGATTCATTTATTTTCTCAAGGCGCTGTTTGTCTGTCTGCGGCGGAGTGATAGAGGGAACTGAGTGACTAATAGCGCAGGTAACACTTGAGGCTAAGACCAAGTCCATTACGACAGGGCTGATGTCTCCACTTGCGTCGTCCCGTTTGACTAATGTCAGCACCTGCCATGCCGCCATGCATTATGATCATATCTCTTCTTGGCATTCGATGACAGTACATCTCCGTCCTCTCCTTTGTCTTAGTAGGAGCTAGTGAGGACTGAATAAGAGGGCCACCCTCGCTGTAGCTCTCTCTACCCCTGACGTCCACTCTGTTTAATTAATAGACACGCACAGTCTTCCGCACTATTTTAATAGGACTTTCTGATGTTTGTGGTTTTCACTGTGTGAAAAAGACACAAAGCAATTGCTTTAGATACTCTCACCAACTGAGAGAGAGCACTCTTAAGGACATGCAATAACATAACAGAGAGAACTTTCAGGAGCTTAATCATCAAGGACCATTGTGGCCTCAGTGGCAGAATGCTGCCTCATTAAGAGCAGCGCAGTAAGCACATTAATGTCCTTCAGACACTGATACCCGCCTTTATACTGTGGTTCAGTTGCAGACAAACACAACAAAAGTCTGCTCTGGATTTTTGTGAAAAATCAACATATAGACAACATAGTGGAAGTTATCTCACCAAAATTCTTAAAGCTTTAAACCCTGCCCCAGGGGGGTGAAAGGAAACAGCTTGATTAGTGCTCACGTACAGTATATGTGTGGAGAGTTTTTTTTAATTCGTTTTAAGCAGACAACCGAAGAGAGCGGTGAATCCTCCTGGCAGTCTCAGACAGGCTGTATGTCACAGCATTGATCAAGTCATTAAATGGTCAGTGGAGTGTTGTTCATCATGGTTATTCTGTTAATAAAGTGTACCATTTTTATTGTGCTGCGAGGCCAGGGTGTCAGTTGCACAGGGTCCTGTTACGCTGGCCAGGAGCTGTCTGAGGAGGAGGCCACGTAAAGCATGGTGGAGGAAGAGCGCTTCGTCATGTGGCGAGCGGTCGACACTGTGCTATCGTGTTATGGGACACCCATTTACCCGTTTATCTGATCACGCTCTGCTTCAGTGACTCCTCCTCATGAAAGATACTACTCCTACACTCATTGATTTATGTTTTCGCAGCTTAACAATTACAAAAAGTAATCCGCAAGCTAGGAAAGGTGATGTTGCTGCTGGTCTCTCAGTTGCAGAGAGGCTTACATGCTCCCTTGCCAAAGTCTGGGTAGTGTGGTTTTGTGTAGGGATGGTTGTTGTGTCTCCATTTGTGGACATCTGCACTCTTTAAAGAAGCCTTCTTCCATGAGTGACGTAGGATGTTTATGTGGATGATATTATCCACAATGACAACTGGAAGTACATAAAACGTTTGTAGGAAACGCTTGACTGATTGGCAGGGCCCACAGTCATCCCAGAGAAGTGTGTTTTTTTTAAAGATTTTATGATACTTATGTCTACAATATCTGCACATGGCAACTATATGGTTATGGTATAGTACAGGTAAGCGAAAAATCATGATTATGGCAAATAAACAATGGTTATGGTCTGCTTATAGTTAAGGTGTCAGTTTGCTTCAAACAGAGTGCTTGTTGGGTCGCCGAACTCCCTCCCCCCACACATTTCTGATGACAACTTTTGCAACTTTCCGAAACAATCTGGCCCGGTGTGTGTGGAAGTGAGAAAGTATGTAGGGTTTGAGCATCTCTCTCAAGCTCTCTGTTTTCATTCTTTACCTACGTCTGTCACTTTTACAAGTGCAACATAATGAATGCCTCTGAGGAGAGACTGTCTGTTAGAAAGTGTGTTATGGAAAGGTTGTGCCTTTGTGTGACTACAAGCTTTTCATCTTGTAGTTTGGCCATTTTGGAACAGACATAAACACTTTTGCCTTTAGACGTGTTTGGACTCTTTGTACGACCTAGTTCGTTTGAAGCATACTTAACCCTTCAGGCAACTATAATTCTTGATTGGGACTGGGGACAGATTGCTGTTACGGTTAAAACAAAAGTAATCATTGCTTGAAAGTTTGTGAAGGGACACAAAGTCTGGTTTCTGGCATTGGACATGCTAGACTCACTGCACACACTCCCACCCTGACTTCTACACCTTTTCTTTCCACTTTACTACATGAAGGGCAGTTTACGTCCTGCAGTGACACTGAATGTTAGCATTGGACATAAATCCTGTACTACAGAATTAGCATGAACACATACTGCTGGTTTGGACAAAGGGAGGTGCGGGATCTTGGGAACAACTCGGCTGGCGGTGGCGTCAGCACTGAGGGGGAGACCCATTGTGAAAGACAGAGGGAGGGATTATTACAGAGGCTGGTTGATCGGGGTCCTGCCCAGGTGAGCAGGAGGAGTTGCCACAAGTTGTATGAGTCTCGGATTAATTTGGGTTTCGTTCAACATACAGATACGTGTAAGTTACTGCTAACTGGTTGTACCCAGAAAGCAGAGAAGGCTGGTGTACTGCCTACTCCATTCCAGGCATGACCAGCCACGGTGAGTGTAGCAGACCTGTATCTCTCTCCCAGCCTCAATTCAGGAAAGACAAAAGTTATTAATAATTTCTTGTAGCTGTATCTGTTGAGAAGGCAGAGCCACATCTGAATTTCCCAGAAGCACCACCACTGCAGTCCACAGTTCTTCAACTTTTTCAGATCACTATCCAGACACACAGTATCTCTTAAGTTTAAAGGACTTGAGGAATAAGAAAACTTCCAGCAATGACCATTAGATTTCTGAAATAGATCCCATGCTGCTGGCAGAAGGTAGCAAGGTTTCAGGCTCACATCAGGAAGATTCATCGATATGGAGGCCCCGGGGACTTCCACTCAAAGCTGTCAGACAGATCGCAGCCAATTATAGGGCTTTTTTCAAATTATCTCTGAGTCCTAAACATCCCCATGCTCTGTCAGAGCTGGCACTAGCTGCAGTGGCTAATGGCTGCTGGCAGCCGGGGCACTTGTTTAACCCATCAGCAAAAGCTTCTCTGGGGGACTGATTATGCTTGTTTGCATCTGTCTTCTTTTTCCTTTACTTGCCGGATGGAATTAGAGGAAACCACAATGCAGACTTATCATGGGCGCCGTAGCAGCCTGCCGAATGGTGGGCTGAAATTACAATGTCAAGCCCAACTGATGGCAGAGGCTTGGGGTGTACAAATTAAAAAGAGGAAGTAAAGTATTTACTCGCTCCAGTGGTCTTTGTGCAAAGTGACAGTGGTGCAAATACCTGTACACCTTAATTTTCCCTTTTGTTCTTTTACTGAGAGTTGAGCTTTTCCTCCAGGCTTGGAGGGTAATTCAATTGCAATCTTTTGAGAAGAATAGATTATGTGCACTCTATTAACCTTTTCAGTACCTTAGTCTTTTACTGTACACTTTATGAATATCAATGCTGCATCCTAGCTCAGCGTTTGCCTTTATTGCAGTCTTGTACTGTGATGTCGAGGAACAACAGAAGAATTACTACAGTTGGATATGCTAAGGTTCTTTTGTTGTAAGCGACTGATGGAAAGAGGTTGTCTGTCTGCAGGGTAAATTAAATGTTTTGCTTGGCAACTAACGTCTAGTCAGCTGTTTTATAGCACATCTGTTTCACATGGAGCCTCAGGTTTGGTGTGATGCCAATAAAAAAAATGTGTTGGTGTTTGGCTGTTAGATGGTAATATTTCACGTTTGTTTTAGTTACTATGCACGCAGTTGTTTAATTTTAAAAGAATTGCCATTTTTAATCACATTGTTTTGTTGGGTTTTGCTCTTGTTATCATCACTGTGAGGAGTGTTATTAGTGAAGGGCTGGTGGCTTACAAAATCACTAATCACTTTTTAATGGATGATATGCAAATTGTAAATGCATTTCTGAGTATTTGTTTGTTTACTTCCCTTTAAATATTCTCCAACTGCACAAGTGCATGTACACTTCCAGCAATATTGTTTGGACTAGACTGGAAAGATTAAGCTCGTCATATGATTTTCTCTTACAAAAACTGTTCGGTTGAAAAAAGCAATCAAACAATGCGCTCAAGGCAAAAAAGTTTGTCAAGCTAAAAAAAAACCTGTACTAATCTCTTATGGACTTGTGCTTCTTTGTCCTTGCAATATGTCTTATTTTAGACTTCAAGGAAAAGTTTGTTGAAAGTTAAAAGAACTCAAAAGCAGCATAAAGAGATGTGATGTTAATTCACTTAAAGCGCGACACTCCATGGAGAAGAACCACGCTGAATGAAATAAAATGCAAATGTAACAACAAGGTTGTGCTAATTATTGCTGTTGAGAGTACATTTCTGAAACTTGATGCTATGGATTTATATGTTGAACAGCATGGCTCCAAATGGGATGAATGAGGATTTAATCCCTACACCTTTCTGTAATGAGTTTTGAACTGAGTATGAACGGTTTTCTGCCTGATGTTATACTTCAGATGTTACTGGCTGATTGTATGTATTGGGAATATTGTTATCGTCTGTGTCAATGCATTGTGTTGTTATGAGATATTTGCTGTGTCCAAATTCCACGCTAATTGAATACAGAGTGAAGTATATACTAATTGTCATATTTTACTTTTTTTACTTTGCACTTAGCATCTGTGGCGTAGGCACGGTTGTGCCAGGGTGTGCCGGTGCCACCCAGAATGAAGGCTGGCACACCCAGACGTCATGGTGAAAGCGCCCAAACTCACCGTGTTTGCGCAACATGTGAAATGCAGAGTGGACGGGGGACATGCAGACCCCTCACTTGTTGAGGTGTTGGATTCTGTGACAAGGATGTCTTTTCTAAAGTGAACAGTTTACTTNCCGGAAGAGGGTTGGATCATCCCAAATTTGGGAGAAATTACACCATTATTTACCTAGCGATAGATGATCATTTTTAGAAATAGGTGGAGAGGCTCAGGTTTCTCCACCAATGAGGGCATGGGCACTTGGACAATATAGGGCAGTGTACAAACAGTGGAAAGTCAGTCAGCAGTCCGGAACTGACTCGGGTTTTATTTCTGTGAAGAATAAAACTCTATTGCATCGAACTCTGATCGTCTCCAGTGAATTCTTTGAACCTGTTTTGGGACTCCAATAGTTACTCAATCCTGAAGAAAACAAAGTGTTGGTGAAGAGGTCCAGACTTAAACTCTGGCCCAAGACCTGGACTTCTGATCTTCAACAATAGCCCAACTATTCTCAATACTTCTGATGCTCATCTGCAGTGAATGTTGTACTGCGGGCGTACATGTGTTAATGAACCGGCCAACTGTGTTGTAATAACCAACAAATGCCTCCAGGGTATAGATCCCTGAGGGCTGTGGCATAGGCACGGGTGTGCCAGGGTATGCCGGTGCCACCCAGAATGAAAGCTGGCACACCCAGACGTCATAGTGAAAGTGCCCAAACTCACCGTGTTTGAGCAACACGTGAAATGCAGAGTGGACAGGGGACATGCAGATCCCTCACTTGTTGAGGTGTTGGATTCTGTGACAAGGATGTCTTTTCTAAAGTGAACAGTTTACTTGGGGTAATGTTAACGTTATCAGTGACGACCTGCACCGTCGAGCGCCTGTTTTAAACGGTATGCAGAATAAAATCGAGCAGCAGGGTATCGATGGATGATTGAACAGCCTGTCACTGAACTGTACCGAAATAATAGAATCGTTTAAGTGTGAATCCACGCCGTCTGCCCCTGTAAACACAGGTACATCTCAATGGGACAATGGGTCAGTTAGCACCATACTACTCTAATCCAGTACTTAATTTGGTTGAATTATTATTTAATTTTGTCAGGCCTGTTGGTTTGAAAGGCTGATTGCCGTTACATTTCTTTAATAGTCATTAATATAGTTAATATATACTACTTATTAATATAAGCTACTACTCCAGTTCAGTCATACTGTCATATGTCTCTTGCTTCAGATCATTTCATTCACTGTGCGCGGCGGCGGCGGGTCGCTCTCTCGACCTCACTCCCGGTGCTCTTCTAGGTTGTTGCCATATTGTTGCAGAAGGCTGCAGTTTATTTGTTACATTAGTTAGTAGGAAATAGTAATACGTGGGAGGTTGTGCGCCTCATGCAGCAGAGTTTATTTTGAGCATACCTAACAAAACGGTGGTTCAGCTATGTCACTATGTGCTTCGGCTGTTGGCACATCCAGTTTTCCTGAGGCACACCCAGACTTTTTGTTCTGGCTATGCTACTGCTTAGCATATAAGAAATCAATGCTCTTTTACCATTTTGTTCTGAGAGGAAATAATGTGCAACTTTGGTTTTTCCAAAGATTTACTACCTTTTTTATGGCATAATACAAATGTTTGATCTCCGAGATTTTCCTGGAGTTGACTCACCACCATCCACAATTTGTCGTCCTGTTTTGCAGCCATGAGTTGCTCCTGTTATTTCTTTTGTGAACTGCATTGTGCTAGAATAGTCAACACCGCACTCAAACATCAAGCATTTTAGAATGCATGCTGACTTTTTTGATTGTACATAATTTAAGTGTAAACACGACATACTCAAAACCATCTTTAGAATTGTATGTAGTGCGGAATTGGGACACAGCTGTCAATTCCAGTGATTGCTTAGATTGAGGACACCCGATTTAGTGGTCACATGGGATGGCGAAGGTTTATTTATATCACCTGGGAAATTGTGTCACTTCAGAGTGACGATGACTTCATGTAGAAAAGTTTTTTGAATCTGTTGCCGTGAAGTAAACAATTGAAGAAGCATTTGTCCATCATTTATTGCGTTGGATATTACAACCAATTCAGTCTCACAGGATATCCGTGGCCGGGGAGCGTCAGACCCGGCTAATAAAATAAGACAGAACCACCAGAAAAGATGTGTCAGTTTACCATCTCGTTTAATCAAGTCTTTGAGATAGATGATCAGAAGGTTCTCTTTCAGGCTGATGAGATATTTGAGAAACTTGCAACAGATTAAACATCTAAGGGCTGGTGACAGAAGATCCTCAGTCACATTTCCTGCATTGATAAATGCAGATGCACTACAGAAACTAATTGGGTACGACAGAAGTTTTATTATTGCTCCAACTCATAGTAGCCCAAGCAGCTGACCTTTATTTAAAGAACACGTGTGAAGGACTTTCTCACTGTGTCCTCTCAACGTGCCTCCCTCTTGGTGTTTTGTTAACTTTTACTCACTTTGGAGGACCGCTTTCGCTGAGACTGACACTGACAGAAGGGTTGAGACACTATTTTTCCCAACCATCCTTCTCCTTTAAGATTATTCATTTCTAAAATAACTTCACATTAATTCCTCATGGTCCCACCATCTGGCTATTATCTGTACAAGTGGTAGACAAAACTGAACAGCAGGCATAAGTTTCTATTTTTTATTTAGCACGTTTCTTATGTCCAGAATTTACACTGGGGAAGCCAATGCACACTGGAATCAGTGTTTGAAGGTTAATTTAAAGACAAATGCAGCATTATTTTTACTGTTGACCTCCATTATGAGGCATACAGTAATGTGGACATGTATTACCAGCTGTTATTATGCTAAATAGGCTATTAAAGCTGATCAGCCTTCTTTTCCATCTGCAAGACTTACCATGTGCTGATTAGACCTTATAACCATCACATGGCCCTCCCTACCCACACTCCGACTTATACGTGTCACATTTATCACTACAACGAGGCCATTTAGCTCCACCATCACCTCTCCAACCACTATTTCCCAGGATCATGTACAAACAAATTGCACTGAAACCTCCATGAAGCTCAGGACAAATGGGACGGCGCGGACGCCTATAGAGTTAGAGGATGTCAACATTTGACTTTTAATTTGAAGTGTGGGTGGCGAAAAGATACATTTCACTTCCCTGTCCTCGCTTCAGAGGCCAGTGGCTGTTTTCGACGGAAATGGAGACTTGTTTCAATCTTTCAGTGTTGCTCTGTGCTTTAAGATGAGATGACATAAGGAAGTGAAGAAAAAGACAGCAGCAGGTGGAGGAGGAGGTGTCTGTTAAAAATAGAAATTAAGATGACTAAATGGAGAGATGGCATCTCCTGAGAGGACTAAAAATTGTGGAAAATTGCACTAAGAACTGCCACATTTTACTCCCCACACATTTCCAAGAAATTACATTGAAACAGTAGTAGCAGATATCTTAATTTCTACATCAATATGTCATTAGTTGTACCTCTGTTTGTCATTTGCTTTAAATTGCTTTCATTCCTCAAACAACCAGGTAATTTCAGCCTGAATGAATGGGAAAATACATTCTCTGCTTAATACCTACTGCAAGAATTCTACTGTACCCAAATAGATTTGGCGGTCTAGTTAGCATAATCTACCTCTATCGAACTTTAAGTCTTATATAAGTCTTTGTACACTTGTGCCACAGACCTCTAATCACTATCCATCTCTAAACCATTCCATGTGATTTGAGCTAAAAGTGAATCTCAAACTGTAAAGTTTAATAATCACGCCTCAAAAGTTGATGACAAAATTGCACACAGACGTACAGTAGCCGTATGTGACGCTGCCACACAGGTGTCTGCAATCTAAAGAACAATCTGCTGCTTTGACTGAGACTTTGACTGACACAGCAAGTTGGGACAAAATGCTGACAGAAGAGCCACCAGCTCAGGGGAACCTGGAGACGGAACAGGTGGCTTTCAGGTGATGAGTCAGATGGAAAAAGCGAAAGGAGGGGTGTAAAAACTTGGAGCTGCACTTGAGTTACAGTGTTGTGCTGTCTGAGGTGTGTAAGGAGAAGGATCGCCAACTGTTGAAGGGAAAGCTACCATTTGGGGGGCTCATGTGTGGGCTGTTCTTTTTAGCCATGCTAACAGGGTATCAGTCTGCCGGTGTGTCCACCACTTTGGTCCAGACTGAAATATCTCAACATCTACTGGATGGATAGCCACGAAATTTGGTACAGACATTCGTGCTCCCCAGAGGATGAATCCTACTGACTTTGGTGATGCTCTGACTTTACATCTAGCACCACCAAGAGGTGGACATTTGTGTTTTTTTTAACGTGAAATGTCTCAACAACTCAACAACAATTGGAAGGATTACCATGAAATTTGGTACAGACATTCATGTCCCCCTCAGGATGAATTATGACACTTTTCATCTGGCGCCATCACCAGGTCAAAGTTTCTGTTTGTCTTTTGGTTTATGACTAGTATACCTACAAAACAAATGACAATCCCATCAGCCTCAGCTGTACTTCGTGTTTAATAATGCTAATTAGCAACTGTTACCATGCTAACATGCTAAACTGAGATGGTAAACATAGTCAGCAGTGTACCTGCTTAGCATTAGCATGTTAGTATTTAGCTCAAAGCACTGCTGTGTCTAAGCACAGATTAACAGAGCTGCTAGCGTAGCTGTAGACACTTATCTAGCCTTGTTGTAATGAGTCACTCAACACGTTAGTTATTAATTTTATGTAGTTGTTAGTGACTTTATCAACCATTTTATTACTTGTCTTCCTGATGAAGTAGTTAAAGTTTTAGTTGATACAAATTAGCAAATGCTATCAAACAACCTCTTATTCTTTCCTAATAATCACAATAATAAATTAGGCATTGGTCCACAGACTAGAACGTCAGTGTGACTGGAAGGTTGCCAGTTCAGTCCCTGTATGGGCAGGATAAAGCTGAGAGGGGAAAGTAAGACAGCAGTGCTTGCCCCTCCCTCATTACCACAACTGAGGTGCCCTTGAGCAAGACCCTTAACCCCCAAATGCTCCAGTGGAGCTACTCAGTGACCAGCAGCTCAGACTGGTAGTACTGGGCAGCTTCCAGGAGTGAATGTGTAACTGCAGGACTGTGATCAGGGCGTTCCTGCAGCAAAACATCCCTGAACAAATAAAGGTTAAAACAAAGGACAGATTTATGATTTCTGGCAGTTACAGTGTAGCATAAACAGCTGTGAACCAAGACGAAAGTAACTGAGTATAGGTCAAATTGCACTTTTATCTCATTATGTATATGTCACTGTTCCTGTTTGACATTTCATCATTTTCAATTAATCCTTTGTATACTGCTCAGCTGACCACATTCACCTCTCAGACAATTTCTATTAACTCCACAGAGTAGGTCATTGGTTGCTGTGTTTATCTGCTACTTCTGGAATGAACACATGCCAAACTTTTCTATTTTAGTTAAGCAGCAGCGGGCATCATCTTCCAAACAGTTGCTCAGCCTGACTGCTGTGGTCTTCAGTGATGCTTTGTGGTTAATATTTTTTATGGAGATCTAGCAGGAGTCAACCACTGGTTAAAAAAACTAAGCATTTTTTATAGTTGAAGTGTCTGAAGTCATAGATCAATTGGGATTTTAGTTTGGAAAGTCAGCTTTTAAGTTGAGCATAGCATATGTGGTCTTGTTTACAAGATGCTGTAGTAAGTATTGAGAAAACAAATAGTTTTTTATTTTGTCCAAGTTTGGAAAGTCATGACAGCTTTTTAGAGACGTGAAAAAAAAGCACTCATCCAGCCTAAAAGGCAACAGTTAGCAGACTCAATGAAAGTTACTCTGTTGACACAGGGATGATTAAGCACCGTGGCAGACTTGATACAGAACATTTCGTTTTTAATGCCTCACTGCTTCCTTTTCATTTGTTGAACTGTTTTACAGCCCAAACTGCCACTTTCTGCTTTCTCATAATTAAACAAATATTGTATCTCTTCAAAAATTGCCAATAAACAAATAAACTCACTAATGAAAATGCTATTACATCCCTACCATGAGCCAGCGCTCAAGGGGTGAAATATTGAAATTTATATTATTTCAGGGCTGATTTTTTTCTGGAGGATTGTTGTGACACTGTAGAATTGTTGATCTGCACTGAAGTAAATAATAGTTTTAGGTTTCTCAACTATATGAAAACAGCACAGCTAATGTTCTGATACAGGGTTTTAGCCTCATGCATATATTGCTAGGTAATTAGAGTTGGGCAGTATCAATATGATCTTGGTAGGTGTAATGTGGAGCTGGTTTTTCACAGGTGTTTTGTTCGCAAATGCTTCCAGTATTTCCTCTTTGTTTCATTTCCTTTTCCTGGAAACTCTCTCTCCACCTGGGAAACCGGCTTGTTTTCCAAGTTTCCAAGAGTTTGCAGTTAAATCATTTGTTAAGAGCAACCCTGATTAATCTGTGGCTGTGGCACTGGCAGTAGGCTTGGCAGAACAATGCAAAGTTTGGACTAGTTGAAAGCCACTGCACTCTCAGAGTGGAACGAGGGTTGACAATTATTGATTACGTGTGATGGAGAGCTCATTTGGAAAGGTTGGAGCCATGTTGCCCGACGGGAACTCCAGTCATTTTGTTTGTCTAACAAGCTGTGCAGCCACAAGTTGGTAATTTTTCTTCATTAAAATGCGAAAATTATATTTTTGATTTATGTTGAATGCACAGAAGGGTTACACATATTACCATAAAAATAGACGCAGGGAGACAATTATTCAGACTTAACACACATCGCAGGTGACAGTTATTTCCCTCTGGCCATGCATTCATGCACTTGGGCTCACAGGCAGACCTGTGTGAGCGTGTGCCTCAGTGTATGGTGCATGTGTGTCTTTGTCTAAATAGCTCCCCGCCCAAGGGACATTTCTATCAGCTGGTAACTGAGTCATCTGACCTGTAGAATTAATCTGACTGTCCTGCTGCTGTTTTATCTAGCACTGTTACACAACATTATAGTTTCTCAGTAGCTGTCATCCCAGTTCAATGTCTGGATGCTCTAATGTCTGCATTCAGTCTTTCTAGACTGAATACATCGTGACGGGTCAACAAGGTCTGCCCCATTTCAAAGGGCCATTTGGTCCACTTGGGGGCAGCAGAACAAACTGTAAACACAACTTTGACGTATTATCACCACATAAAGTTGATGTGCAAACGTGTTAGCAAACAGTTACCTATTTACACATCCAGCAGACATGGAGCAATATTATATATTATAACTCTATAATACACTATGATTTTAGCTTTTCCATATTTCTCAGTTAAAATTCAGGCGATCCTTATCAACTCACAAAGTCAGGAAATATCAGGTACCATTTAACCTGTATGTATTTACATACATGTACAACATGTATTTACATTTAATCAGCTGTTTGAGGGCAGCATCAAAGTGAAAAATGTGGAAATGTTTCGCTTTACACATTAATGAGGGCCACCTGAATGCATCGTTACTTCAATTCTCCGCGAGGCTTGACCATCTGGCTCAAGTCCTTCAGTCTGGCCTTCAGGCCCTGTGAAGGACCGACATTTTTGGGCCAAGTGCTTTGACAGGGTCCAGCACCAGAACTGAGACACATCTAATATCCCAGACACTTAAACTTCACCCACAATTCTGAGTACTTGCATACAACACATACAAAAAGAAAACCTCTTCAAAATCTCCCTCCTCACTACCTTCTCTCCTGCTCCTCTCTCAACACATGCTAACGGAAAGAGATTCATGGTATTTCAAGGGCATCAAATTATTTCTGTAAGTCCTGTTGAGATGGCAAAACTTTACCCGATGTTCACCATCCTCCATGCGCTCCTGTCAGCGTTGTTGAAACACCGGGGACAGTTCCTCTATAAGAACACCTTTGCTGAGATCCTGTCTCATCCCCGCCGTGTTCCCTCTACTCAAGCCCTCGCTGTCAGCAGTCACTGGCTTTTAATTGCACAAGGCCTCGGCTTTGGTAATTATGTTGTCAGGCGCAAAAGAGTAGTGAGTGCAAATAATGTGAATGGTGCAGCGGCTGGTCTCTCTCTGCAAGGCTGATTCGTCGTGATCGCGGGGACACGTCGCTGTGAGAGGAGAAAAAAGCAACCCGGGAAGCAATTGAGCATACAAAGAACAGTGTCACCTCATTTGCAAGCAGGAAACGGTGGAAAATAAAGAAACTATATTTTTCTCCATGGCAGAAATAGAGCCCCACAAAGAGGACGTAGCGCCTGTATTGTTTCATTCTATAAAATAAAAGGTTTGTATCATGTTGTCAAGGAAAACTGATAGTATTTAATTACGGTGTACCTGCTTGGAGTTTAATTATACAGAGTGTTTGTTTATCTGTAGTTCTTCTCCGATCTTTGAGAAAGTTTCCCAAAACTTTAATGCTAATTCGTCCTCATGGGTAGAGGTGTTCTGAATACAGAGCCGGTTGTTGGAGTTTCTGCCTTAGTGCTCAATGCAATTAAATATTTATGTGTTGGACAAAGTGTGGTGTCTTCAGGGAGGAGTTTGCCTACCTGTAAGTGGGAGGCGTGAATCGATGGCTGGCAGCAGCGAGGTCAGCCACGCAGCACCACATCACAAAAAAAAACCTGACTCAAATCTTGTGATGTCATCAGGAGCTCTCGCCGCAGGCGTTCCCATGCAATGTCTAATAATTCAAGGGTTTTCATCATACCTGGTACACTACATAGAAAACACTCAGCCATATTGAAATAGTGGATAGAACAGAAGAGTTCAAAGCTTGAAATCCAAACCTTTAACCTCACAGGTTTCTGCAGAGCAGCAGATTCTCTGTAGGAAGTAAACAGAACTCTTAACTCCAGACACATAATCTAATATTATCAACTTCACTGACCAGAACAGATTTTTAAAAATATATGAATAAATAAAGCTTCTCTACTCTACTTCCGAGCTAATATCTTTTCTCATCTATTGCAAAAATTCTATTGGGATTCTGAGGCTGTGTGTGCTGTAGTGCTGATAACGCCTTCGGATTTAATAAATATTCTTTATGTGATTTATTTTATATATTGTAGTAAAGTTTTATCAGTACAAAGCAAACCTCAGACGGGTAATGCAGGATTATGGGCCCAGTGTTGCCCGTTTGTGCCCTGGAGTCTGCCGCTGGCTCGGAGATGCTGCAAGGGATGATGTGGAGTAAGGGGAGGCAGCGTGGAGGACTTTGTTTGTTTACTGTGCGAGAGGTGATCAATGGGGGCCCCGGCTTGCCAGCAAACTGCCAGGGTCAGTGTTCCCCTGAGCGCTGGGGAGTATCAGCAGAGGAAGAAAAGAATCCATACCCCACTGGTGGCCTCATTCTCTCTATTCACAAACGTACACGCTCGCATGAGTTCATAGAAAATTCTATGCAAGGTCGCAAATCCCTCGCCTGTGGCAGGAGTACTCACATGTAGATCGGGAATGAGTATGCACAGCTGCGGTGCGATGTCTGCGCCCGGTTGCCGGGGTCAGAACAGTCATTGCCAGAGGGGCCCAGAACGCAACCTTGGGGGTGGACCAGGAGGCGTGACAGTAGAGGACGAATGATGATAAACAAACAAACAAACAGACGCACCCAAGCAGCACGGCCAAAACGACAGAATGACCCCGCATGACCCCGACGAAAAGGGGAGGCAGAATCCTGACCTGCATGTGCATCTGCATGGCGTCCCTGACTGTAACCACGCCGCTGTGCTCAAGGCTGGGTCACTGCCACAGTTGTTATATGTGTGAGAGGTTGTCCGTGATTATAACTGAAACACTGACCTTGACGCTGCAAGCGCGAAATCTCGCATTCTAACACCAAGAGGAAGGATTAAAGTGAGGGGAAACTGACAGAAAATGAAAGAAAGACAAAGAAGGTAAAAAGGGAGGGAGGGGCTCTGGGAGTTAGAGCGAGGAGGAAACGGAGAGACATAATAGAATAAGTTATGAGTAGGCAAGATGGACAGATAGAGAGCGGGGGGAGATAAATAACAGAAGTGACTGCTGGGGAGAAGAGACACATCTAGGGCAGTGCTTTTCCACAGTCTGGGTTAGTGCGCAAAGTTGGGGCACAGAAAGATTAAAATGAATCCAAAAGATAATCCTGAAATTAAAAAAAAAAACAGTTGATTGAATAAATTCCAAATTTTTGGGTAAAGTCCCTTCCTTTATTGTGTTGCCATTTCCTCCCCAAGCCCCTGTATTGTAAGGGAAGCTAAATGAAATGCTGAAGGCAAAAGTCAGAAGGAAGCTTATGCCTCACAACTGCCCTTAAAATCAATTTGGATCATCGGAGGGAAAAAAAACTCTAGGAGGCTGTGTTTTGAAGAGATAGGAAGGGAAGATGTGGAGGCAGCCGACTCTCAGACTGGTTTTTAAGAAGCAGAGGGTGCACATGAGGACACCCTGATCTCCAGCATTTTTATCCTTCCTTCCTATCACTTTGCTGATCTGGCAGAGCAACTCTGAAAAAAGGCCAAAGTATTAACTTGGAACTACAGTAGCCTTTGTAATTATACCCAAAGTACAAGAGTGGTAGACTCATGGCACCACATCTAGTGAACTTGCCGTAGCTTTGTATTGTCTGTTTACATCCTGTGCCAGTGGGGAGGCATAAAGAACAAAGAATTAGTTCAACATTTTGGGAAAACAAGCTTTTTCACTCTCTTGCCGAGAGTTAGATAACAAGACTGATAACACTGTCGTATCTGTACATTACTGTCAGGAGACGGTTAGCTTAGCTCAGCATAAAGACTGGAAGCAGGGGGCCAAGCAGCTACCCTGGCTTTGTCCAAAGATCCGCCTATTATCACCTCATTGCCTGGCAACCTCACCTTGACAACAAGAGTCCAGGAAGTCAAGGCCAAGAAATAGTCCAACACATAACTCCCCATAAAACCAGAGCTTGTCTTTTTTGTACAGATTGAAGAAATGAGATGTTAGGTGTTAATTAGTGAGCTTTAGAAATAGTGGTAAGGAGACGTTTTTACCTTTGGACAGGTCCAGGCAAGCTGTTGCTACATGCTTGTCTTTGCTAAACGAACCTAACCGTCTCCTGGCTGAAGCTATTTCACATACAGATATAAGAGTGGCATCAGTCTTCTTATCTAACTGTTGGCAAGAAAGCGATTAAGAACATTTCCCAAATATTACTATTCATTTTAAAGAGATAACAAAAAGGAGACAAAGAACAAAGAACATTAGAGCATTAAAAGGGCAGCAGATGTCCTCAGAGACAGAATATGAGGATTTAGCATTTAATTTAATTGGTCGTAAAGGAGCAGATACCTTCTAACAAGTTTCCAATCCAATCAGTTTGTCACTTTTCCACAAGGCTACACAACAAATCTTGATATTTAAGGTGTCAGTATACTTTAAATGCACTAGTTGGAAGTGGTGTCTGAACATGCTAAAGGCAAAAGTGTGTATACCTGTTCTGAATGACCAAACTCGAGACAGGATTAATTGTACAAATGCAGATAACACTTTTGAACAGTCTCTCCTCAAAGACATTGAGCTGCACTCACAAATGGTGACGAAAGTAGTTAGTGTCAAGAGAGAAGTTCAGTTCAAACCGTGCATACTTTCTTACCTTCACACACCTGGCCAATTGTTGCGCGAAGTGGTGGTGGCCGTGCTTGTCTGATTGTAAGTTTCGAAAAAGTTACAAAAATTGTCGTAAGTAGTCCCCTTCCACTTCCAACATTGGAAAGATTTAGTGGGAGGGGGTTACAGACACTGGATAAAGACAGATAAAAACTTTGCTCAAAGCATACTGACGCCTTTAGACGCAAATAGCCAATGCAGCTCTTTCTTTTTTCCACAAACGTGTTCTTTTATCAATACAAACCAAGTCAGAATTGTCTCAGCAAATACATTGTGCCCAGAGCAGCCAGGGTAGCTCTCTCAGGCACTGATTCATTGACAAAATCTGTGTGACTGAAGACTTGGTACTGCTCCATCGGGTGGTCCTAGTTTTACCTTAACAAGCCAGCAAAAACAGAAAAGCGTCTACAGCTAAGTGAATCAAGACTGTAACTTTAGGACATAACAAGTGAGCTATTGCTTTTTTATGGCAGAGCTGTAGCTGAGTAGCGAGGCAGATCCCGGGCTATTTGCTGTCACTGACAGGTCCCGAGGATGTGAGGGAACAAGCAAAGCAACCAGAGCGAGTCTGCTCCGGAGGAAAAGCCTCGATGGAGGAAGCTCTGAGAGCTGACTTTACAGCGGTGCAGCTAATGAGACGGCAGAGGAGAGGAAAGGATCGCATTCACAGTAAATAACCCGAAAAGAGAAAACAGAGACAAGAGAGGAATAATGGACACAAAACTATGACAAACCAGCTGTTTGCGTTCCTGGTTGGGATACATGTTCCCCCATATGTGCACATGTCTTGAGTGGGCGTACTTTAAGTTTCTTTGCTCACTCTCATAAATCTGAGTGCGTATGTTGTGTTTGTGCTTTGATGAGGGCTTAAGCTTTGAAATGCAAAGATGTAGATTTTAATTGTATAATCCAGACTTTGTGAGCTGGGGATATTGCAGGAGAACCAGCGACAGATCTGATCTAACAAGGCACTTTGCTCTGCGGTAGACAGCTTTGAGAGGATTGGGGGGGGGGAGT
>NTHP01000074.1:690054-703147 GCA_003416845.1 Oplegnathus fasciatus | reverse complement strand
GGCATTGTCATCCCAGAAGAGACCACTCCCATCAGGATAGAAATGTTTCATCATAGGATAAAGGTGATCACTCAGAATAAATTTCTATTGATTTGCAGTGGACCCAAACCATGCCAGCAAAATGCCCCCACACAGCATAACAGAGCCACCGGATCCCCTCACTGTAGGGGTCAAGCACTCAGGTTTTTCCTTTAATTTGTCACCCATCTGTAGTTCAACAACAGCCAATAATTGAACCGTTAAATGTTAAAACTGCTGCCTGCTTACCTGTGTCAAGGTGTTTTATGCACTCATTCAGAAAAACGCAAGCAATATTTTTGAGTAATTATCTTCTTCTTCCTCTCCTTAGTCATGCCTATTTAGTGTCTTCCAAGTACTAGTCGGATAAAGCCGCCCCTCGACCGGTTTCCACTGAAGTACTGCATCATCAGCAGAAGGCTACACACTGATCCTGCCATTAGCCATCTGGGGTCCGGGCTGCAGAAGCTTTGATGTGTTGCACAGCTCTCCATTTCAGGGCCAACAGCAAACACCTCAACCCGCCTCTCCAAACTCACCTCCCACCTCAGTCGACCTCCTCACACACAAATAATAACACACACACATCCGCCACACAGCCTCCCAGACCTGGAGCTGACCTCATTTGCTGGGTTCAGCCCGAGCCTTCTGCTCTCCATCTTTCAGTCATCCACATGATGTCTCACAGGGCAGCAGCTTTGTTCTGTGAACCAGGTGCAGGGAAGTTTTTGTCCGCTGAGGGTGAGGATGCGGCCACAAGAGGCACAGGTGTCTGGGGAGAGAATGATGCAGATGCTCTAGTCATGTGCTTTAGAGTTGACTGAAATAAAGAACAGGTTATATTATTCATTTCATGCATGCAGTGCTATGGAGACCCAGAGAGGACATGGAGGAAAGTATCATACTTGTATACTTTTTTATGCCATAATCCCATTTGCGTTATACTGAGAAATATTTAGCTTGTGTGTCAAAACCAAAAACAAGGTATAAAATAAAAACACAAACTCGGCACAAATTATATATCAAAATACTGCTGATCTGTACTCTGACCTCATATTGTCAATGTCAATTCAGTCTTTATTTATTCACGCAAAATTGACCATTTGACAGCTCAACAGCTCAGACTACAACATGTTCAACTCGCACCGATGCGTTGCATCTCACTTTTGCGTCGCCCCGGGCAGGTTTGCATTTTTTTGTGTCCACTTTGATATTTGCACCGACTTTATATGCAGTTATGCCGCCCACAAACTTTGCAACTTGTTCAGTTTGACCACGCCAGTAAAACAAAAGTACACACCCCTCCAGTCAGCTACACACTGCATGCCTCTCTTGTCTGCATATATATGATAAATATGTTTAAAGTTAAAAACACTGTTTTTTGTTTGAAAGTCCAGTGGCGGATACCATACATTTTACATAAAACATGTGAAACCGCTCTGAGTAGTTTCCCAGATTACCAAGTGTCCTGGGTCTGAATAAAGCATCAAAACTGAGGGAAGGCATTTTTCCATCAAAACTTTCAAACTCACTGACTGACAAGATATCAAGTTTTAGTCTGAAGTAATTTTAGTGAGTTATATGTCATGAAACTGAATCAGGGTAAAGGGAACATTGGTCTTGAATGAATGCTATCTACAGTGTGGTCCCCAATATATTTTTGATTATTATACCCAAGTGAAAAGGTATAGATACTACCAGAGAAGTCCCACCAAACCAGTATTAGCAGGAAAAACAGGGAGAAAGGTCTAAACCATCCCTCTTCTTCTTTGGAGTTTTCTGGACTACGATTACACAAACACCTCCTGCAAAAAAACGACACACACTTCACAGTATTCATAAGCGCCAAAGCTTTTTCATTACCTCGTTGTATGTGCGCAACTCTTGACCCAGTCTGTGTCAGTGCCTCTGGCTCGCATTGTGACAACTCCCTCTATGGGGTGTGTTAATACGGAGGCGCTGATGATCAGGCCCAGCAAACACATCCTCATTACTCATGACCAGCTGATGATGGTAACTGGAAATCGTGAGTCCAATTCATGCATCGGTCATGATCACAGTGACAGATGTTATCGCTCTGCCCATGTGTTTGCCTCTCACCACGGCTCCATAAGCACTTTTCATTAACATGCAGAAGCCCGCCGACGCACACTCCAGCATGAGCGGTGCAGTGATTACACAGGAAATGAAGTATACATATCCATCATTATTCTAGTTATTAGGCAGCACTTACTGGCAGCTGGGGGACACAGAGAGGAGAGCGGCTTCCCTTCAGACTCAGACCAAAACTGGCTGACCTGGAGATCAATAGCAGTCTAAACTTTCTCAGTTTTGCTATACCTTCATTAGAGAACAGCATCGCCTAAAAAACTTTAAAAGGCCCATTAACATTAATTGGCATTTAACAAGTACCTTTAAGAGGTAACAAGATTTTGATTCAGGCAAAAGTCAAGCAATTAGTGTTCCTGAGCTTGCTAGTTAGCTTTATCTTATATTTAAGAGTTCAACCAGATGATTTAAGGTACATTTAACTGACCCTATTCTCTTAGGTTACAAATTAAGAGAAATTCAAGATGTTACATTTAGAGATTTAATGGGTCATGAGTTTATATTAGGGGTGTTTAGTTAGATAATGGTATGATTAAGGCATCTTAAGTTAAGGATGAACAATTTTTGTGTACTTGTGTTTTAATGTGGCCTTTGACAAAACATTTTAAAAAAGCATTTTTATCACTATTTTGACATTTTTTTTGCCAGAAAATTCAACTTTAATTCGCTTTTTTTTTCTTCAGTTTTTTCCTTTTTCCTAAATAATCAAGTTTTTTCCCCCAATGTGTAGCAACATTTTATGCACAAACCAAACTTTTCACTAAAAAACAGAGATAAAAGCTGTGCAGAGCACTTTGCTATTTGCTATGCTATTTGCTTAGCTATTAACACATGCAGGAGCCACCTTAATTTACCATTACAGTTTTTATTGTGTTCAAATTGCCACCAAGTAATTGCTGCATAGACAATCCATGACCTTTGGGGACCCATGAGGGTCTGGGGCCCCAGAGCAATTGCCAGCTTTGGAGATTGTTTTGTCAACAGCTGCTTCCAAGGTCAATAATGAACTGTCAAGCTCAACCTTCAAGCCAACATGGATTAGAAGCCTTAAAAGTGCTCACTGTGTTGGAAAGTTTGAACATCTGCAGTTCATGATGAATGAGCAGACTTCCTCTCCTATTGAAGACTATGTGATAGGGTGGAAAGCTCTAGAGTTAAGTAAGGGGACCTTGAGTGGAGACTGATTTGTCAAGAGATGTGTTTGTACACGCAGTAAAAATACGTCTTCTCACATTTATTCAGTAGTCTGCACAGGTTCCACATGTTTCTCTGAGTGATGACTATTTCATAATATCATCCTGCTGTACCTCTTGTCGTTGGCTGTGACGCTGCTGAGATTTATTTTGTTTTGCCGTGCACACTTACACATTGTAACGCCGGCTGCCATCTGGACCAGGAATCGGGTCATTATAAATTAATTGGTCGAAAAGTACAAGCAGGAGAACAAAGGAGGAAATTAGCAACGCAAACTTCGCCCGAGACATTCAGTTAATTTCACAACAGTTATAAAGATTTATTTACTCTGATGACTTAATTACGATATTGTATGGTAATAAATAGTGGATGGCACAGTAATGAGACAGGTGGTCTGTTTAGACTGGAATGCTGCTGTAGCTGTCTCCTCTCCAGCGTGTAGTGTATATCAGGCAGACAAGTAGTTACTTTTTGGGGTTTTGGAGACACCCGGCACCCACCAGGGCCAACCATGATAATGCAAGCTGTCCAAGACATGCCAACTCCATTTAAAGACTCAACGCTGAGCGGTGATTGTGCTTCTATTCAGATGGGCCTTGATGAAATTGTTTGCAGAGGTGTGATGGACAGTTGAGGTAATTATTCTGCTTGAGGTATGATGATTAGGCATTGTGGTTGAACACTCATACACTCAGTATTTTGTTGAGTTGTTTTGATGCGTGATGCGCTTCTTGCCAGCTAGGTAGAGATGTGCTAGACAGCCTATTCTCACGCCGACCTCACTTGTTGTGACGGCTGCCATGCTGCCATTAACTATAGTCAATCAGTAGATCTTGGTTTTAAACGTTCAAGGAGTTAATTTCCTACTGTTCTCAAACCTTTTCTCAGTTTTTTTCTTTCAGTTTAAGTGAATATGATCCTCCAAAATATATTTTCACCTTCTGTCTGAGTTTTTGTTTTATTTTGACCTCTTTTCAACCTTTATGATCAAGCAACAATAAAGTCTCATTTAGAGTGGAAGCCTCACGAAAGCAAAAAGCTTTTCAGCAGAGCTTTGGTTGGGGATTAAAAATAATTAAAATTTCTAACTCCTGAACTCTTAAAGGCTTGGTTGGCTTGGTTTTACACAGGCTGTGAACACGGCAGAAGTGAACTGCAATATAGCAACAATGTACATACTACTCAGTTCATAGCTGGAGGCTTTCCTCCAGGAAGCTAGTGTGTTTTACATCCAGCACATGCAGCCTCCCGCTGTGGCTGCATGAGGCTGAGGCTTCAGTTCCCGCAGTCTGTCAGGAGCAATATTCGATATATTATAACATGACTTTAACTTTGAGCTATTACTCAAAGCACTCCCCGTGAGTCACAATCCCTCGGCTGGAAAGAAGTACAAAAGCTCAGCATTTTCTAGATTTGCACAATCAGGTCAGGTGTTTATCTATTATCCCGACTCACAGCTTTGTAAGATGAAACTGCAGCTGCAGACTTTTTGTGTGATAGCAATTTGACTATTAAGCAAGCCTCATGCAAGTTCAGATGTACACTGGCCTCCTATCAATTTGCATATTTGAGGCATTCCAGTGATTTACAGCATAGAAGCAATTAAACTAAAGGATGTCTCGAGGGTCCCCACCTGGTTTGAACCCAAACAACCCTTTGATCTCTGTTAAGTGGCTGCATTCGTATTGTCAGACCGTATCTGAATACATTTCAATTATTTCTGAATTCATGCAGCATCACCAAAAGAGTTGGGGAGCAGCAGCAATCACTGCAGGATCTTGGATAAGTTGGGTAGTCGTGGATCTGTCAGTGTGTGTCGTAACACTGCCCCCTCATGGCCATAACCGAAAAAAGTTTTCACAGTGCATCTGTGTGGACTGTGTGTTTATAACCCCACACATTCAGGGGTCAGTGCCATTTTTCTTGTCTTACAGTTGTTGCACCTGGAGGCAAAAACAGAAGAGCTGCAGAAAAGACCCTTTTTTCTTTTTTTCTTTTTTTTTTGCTTTTGTTTCGCCCCCCAGAATGCCATCTGCCTTCACCTTCTGTGTTAGTCATGTGAATTACACGCAGACAAGAGTTACAGCTTGTTCACTGAGGCGTTCTTCCAGCTTCCTCATCCATGTAAATGTGTTTTATGTTCTGCAGGCTTAAAAAAAAAGAAGAGAGAAGGGTATCATACCTCAGTTGCCCATCTGCTACAAGCAAATATTCAATCAAACATATGGCAGCAATAAAGCAAAAATAAAGTCATCCAGTGCTGTGTAGATTAATCAAACCTTTGAATGCCACTAGATTAACAAGATTATGTTTTATGTCTCCTAATCAAGCAGACAGAGCTGTTTCCTGTTGCGTTGCGTTGTAAAATTCCTCCGCCCCTGCTCCCCACTGTGTTTACTAGCATCATATTTTTGGAGCACTAAAATGGAGCACATGAATGCTGAGATGTTGACAACTTTTTTTTTTCACTCGGAGACATCAAATCGCTCCGAAAGTACCCAGATAAATGTCAGAGTTGTGGCTCCCACGTGTGCACTCAATACTTTTTATCGCCACTGAAATGAAATGGGAGCACCACTCGTCTTTTTGAGTTCAACTGCTGGTGGGAACAACAACAGGGAATATTTAGCTGAAAAACTTTAGCGGCTCGCCATTCAAAAAGCCAACGATAACCGTGCACTGATACCAGACTTCATTGTTCATTCCAACAGCACAGTGTCGATAAGGAATAGTGGGCTCTTATCAACGTTACACTGTTAGAATTAACATTTAAGTTTAACATCTGCAGCCTCTATTTGAATAATTAATTGTTGCTCTCTAATCTACTGATTGGGCTTGAGTGCCTTTCTTTTTAACTCCTTTTATACAAGACCATTACTGGAATATTATCTGTATATTATTTTAGCAGATACAGCCTTAGAGGCTGAGCCAAGAAAGCAAGCCATCTGAAATCCAGAGCACCTACACAGTCTATTATATGCTTTGGCACCAGAACGGGGACTGTGTGTTTATTGCACATATTCTGTGACAACAAAGAGCGGAAGAGGCTGTGGAGGAGAGAGCATAAAGACGTGGAAAGAGTCTTGACAGCCTTGAGTCAAGATGCTCTGAGTGGTCCTCATGTCATTGTTGATGTTGACTGTCGGCACGGAGCCATTTGTCTCCTCCTGTCTCAGTCCGGGTTTCATCGTCGTCTGGTTGCTGCACGCTACCTGCCATCAAACAGGTCTTTTAAGTCAGGACTTTGTTCTTTGCAGCGCAGAATTTCAGTTAATTAACCTAGAATTTAAGTCCAAGTACATAAAAAGAAAGGTTTGTGTAGGAAGAAAGATGATTCATTTTCAACAGAATATATTAAAGGAAAAAATATAACGACTTGGATCTTGTTGTAATGAATCATTTTGTAAACCAATGGTTTTTATAAACCATTTCTGAGATCTGGGAATACGGCAACATCATTAAAATGTACTCCAATGGGGTAAGAAGCATGAGCAGTCAGGTGATCGTACAGCTTTTAACAAGACTAAGAGTCTAAACCCATGCTAGCAGTGTCACAGGGATTCCTCTGAGGACCGTTGATGTTCCGTCAATCCATCTAATAGTTGCTGAGATATTTTAGGACCAAGGTGCTGGACCAACCCACTGACCGTGCCTACAGCTGACCATCCCTAAAAAAAAGACCCAAGTTTGCCAAACTTACTTGGAATTGAAAACGAAGGTGAACTCTAAACATTTCAGATGCAATCACTTTCTGTTTTACCTTCTAATAAAAAGGGAGATAACCTGGCAAACTGCTGGCTTGTTTACAATCTCTCAAATCCTCCGACTGCTCATTTCTTGTTCTTGTCGGACTTCACTGTAGCAATGTTTCCGTGTTCCCAGATCTTACCAGTTAACTTGATGTGTACAATGTTATCAGAACTGATAGAAATAATGGCCAAAACAATGAAAGTGAGCCAGAATTTGTAAGAAACTGGAATTATCCATTAAGCTGATAAGGATGCTTGATCAAGCTAGAGCACTTTCCTGAGTAGACCATGCATCTCTTGTTCTAGCACTGGTTTGGTTTTGGCTCATGGGATGCCATTATGCTCAGTCAATCAGTCTGGTCAGTCATCCAGTCACTTAGTTACCCAGTCAGTAACTGAATCAGTCAGTCAGTCAAGCTGTCAGCCAGTAGCTGTGAGAAAAGTCCAGCCAAGAGGGCAGGCGCTACCCAAATCCTGATTATTTCCAGATGAGAGCCCAGACAGCCTGGCCTGAGTGGAGAACACACACACAGAAAAAAAAGAAAAAGAGAGAGAGAGAGGGAGAGAGGATGGAGGGAGGGAGGAGGCAACGGTAAAATGAATGCGGTGAATGAAGGAATGATCCTTCAAATGAAAGTCGTGTATGTCAAATGCCAAAACTCAACAGTCGGAGCATTTTCATCCACCGTCGTGATGTTCATTTGTGTGTGAGTGTGTGCTGAGTTGTGTGAGTACATCAGTGCGTGAGGATAATCAACATGACGCAGTGGCGGGCTCCACTCATCGTCGCTTACCTGTCCATCTACCTGGCAGCCACTCAGCACCACAGGAAAGGTAGGTGGACCTGGAGAGGCTATTCAGACTCACCTGCTCCATGCAAACATTATACCTCTATTATCTCTAATAGGCCACAATGTCAACATCATGTAAAAACCTGATTTGAATGATCTCTTATACACAAATTGCAGTGATTTGCATCATTTAAAAGATAAAAGAAAATGGAAACAAATATTCATGATCGTTCAATCTTGGTTTGCTTCAGTGTGTGTGTGTGTGTGTGTCTATGAAAGAATGTGTTTATCATCCGGAGATATAAGGATCGTTGCGACATGCAGGACATCAGCAGATCATTTTCCAGTGAAAAGTGACTGGCCTGTTGTTACTGGATCCACTCACTGAGGAAATTCCTTTCTCAAGACTCACATTACTTAGAATCTTTCTTTGGATAAGTCACATTATGCTAAAACCGGCTACAGGAGAGGAAAAATACTGTGACTAATAACGGTTCTATTGTTTTGCTCTTTAAAATTCATTTAAAAACATATGTCCCAGAGTTTTACTACAAACCTGTCTTCTAAGAGCTTTGTCCGCTCTGCCAGGAATCAAATTCTGGGGAGGAAAGTTGTTGAATTGTTGGATTTATTCATCTGTGTTTTAGGCAGTTTTGATATTTTGGGGGAAAACAAGCTGAACAAGCGGAACAAGCTGAACAAGCAAATAGTTGTCTAATTACACATCCAGCAGACACAGAGCAACAATAGCATGTTAGCGCTTTGTGTTTTTGACCACCTGGTGACTTAACTCTTGTCGGGCCTCTACCAACTCCTGAGGGAAATATCTAGCTCTGTAGCTGCTAAATGCTACACTACGTTCACCAGCTAGTTGCTAATTTTGGCTATCTGCCATTTGGTTCTGGGCAGGTATAGTGCAGAGTGGATTTATCAGTGGATTTATAACTGAAAACAGCTGCCTGCTGCAGCTGAAAACGAGGTTGATGAGAGCAGTGAGACTGAAACAAAACAGGAAAGTTGAGCGCTGTAAAACCAAAACAATGAGCTGAAAGATGCTAAAACACTCCGTAGAGCTGAGGGGAACCACAGAGTCAGGTAATAATTCTTAGTGGGTTCATCGCTACAAGTTACACATTAGACCAAGTAATTTGATCCATAAAAAATACATAACAAATATTGACTTGCGCAGCTTTAATATTTTCTGGCCCATCGAAAACAGTGAAAAGGCACTTAAAGATATTTGTATCAGTTATGTGTTGCTTTAAATTACGTTATAAATGGAAACAACTTTTCAGTCCCCAGATGTCAAGAAATGTGTTTGAGAGGACAGATTGTAATGGACGAATGTTTTAGCTTTACTTTCATCTTTTTGGTCATTGTGGGTATTTTGAAAAGAACACCTGTAATAAAAATAATCCAGGTACAACGTCTTCCTTAGTGATACTAAGTGACTTTATTGCAGCTTAGCCTCTCATAGATTTGTCTCACAGTGGGAGTATTGATGAGGAAGTCTGTGTGTACAATGTAATTGGTATATTTTGTATCTGAGTTGCTTGAAAAGTGCAGTTTCGGTTTTGGGTTTTAACATCGTTTGGAGGTGAATTGAAATGCTAAGCAGAGGTTGGGCCATTGCGGCAAAGATTTTATTCTCTCCCGTGTCCTTTTCACCCCCTTTTACCGCAAGCCGGAGGGATCCAGACGTCCATTTTGTTTTTGTTTTTGTTTGTTTTTCCGTCTCTCTCTCTCTCTCTCTCTCTCTCTCTCTCTCTCTCTCTCTCTCTCTCATCAAGACATCCCTCCAGCCAGGAATACCATTTAGCCCTGCTAATTAATGGATCTTTGTTGTTCCCTCAGCTCCTTGCAAGCAGTTAGCGGGAGATTACAAGTTCCCTGCCTGTGCATAATGACATTGGGGGAAGCCTGCCCATCCAAACACTGACTGGAGGAGGGAGGGGAAGTGTGAGGGATGAACAGGCTTAGAGCGAGCAGCAGGAAAAGCTGAAATGTTGTAAGGAGGGACATCGGCATTAGATATTCAACCTGACAGAGGAAAAGACAAATCAGCTGAAAAATATTAATCGCCTTATGTTTGTTTGTTCCCTGCTTACAAATCTCTTTAACACCAACACATACACTTCCTAATAGAGTTGCATAGTGTTTGAGTGTTCCTCATGTTTCAGTGCCTAATACTTATAAGCAAAAAATGAAAGATGAGACTTACACTGGCAACTATCTAAATATAAGCTGTTTCTAGCTTAATCTACCTAGCTAATGCTGCAGTCATGTCACATTAGAGTTAGCGTAATTACCACTCTCAGACTTATAAAAGTGGTCACGTCAGTATCCAAGTTGTAAAGGACTCCGATACATCCGACATGGCTTAATAATACAGAAGCTGAGTTTTCACATTCACAGTCATAAACATTGGAATCTTTCCCAGGGCATAATCGTGGAGGTCCTAGGGAAAAGATCTTATCCATTTGCATCATGGGTAGTGTAGTAGCCAGAGAAATAAAAGGATAGGGACTAGAAGAGAGGATTTTTCCACTGCATACATGCTGAAATTTATTTTCATATTGTAGTTCTATCGTAGGTCCTTAGTCTTTAGGAATGTTGTCATGGCGACAGCCAGTTCTTAATTTTTCTGCACCTTTGACCTGTTATTTGTCTGCCAGATACTAATGGCCTGGTCACAGGTCAGCAAAATTAATCTGCACTTCTTCGCGAAATATTTGTTTGTAGACGTTTGGTGATGGACTGACTGGCAGAGCTAGGTGGTAAAGTACTGTAGTTGGTGAGCTAAAAGATAACGCATTTTGTTCTTCAGGTTGTGCACAATTTCAATAAAGATTTACTGAAGGGGGAAAAATAACCTCCTTAGCTTGGTCACCAACGAGACAATAAGTTCACATAGTTTATTCAAACTCCTGTCTCATTACAGTTTGCATACCATTCCTCCGTGGAGCAGTTTATACTCCAACAAAGGAAGGTTGAATAAAAGTGGTTGGTACAACACACTTAATAACCTATATGAACTTCCTCCATTTTGGACATTTTGGGCCCTCCATTCCCTCAAACATCAGAACTGTCAAGATGGTTTGCAATTGGTCGCAAATTAGCCTGTCAAAGTTCATCAAAGTTGAAGTTAACGTGACTAATAGCAACAATTCAATTGGAATGCACTAATTTTGGCATGAAATTTAATCATTTTAATAGCTGGTGCAGGTTTAATCTCTTATTTCTGCTCTTTTTCCAGAGCCTTCTATTCCCTCCCTGCCCTGCAGTGGCCCTCAGCTTTTCCCACTTCTTATCATCACCTGACCTCCACACCCAGCTGCACACCAGTTCCCAATCCCCTCATCAGCTCCTCAGTATAACCCCCAGTTCCCTACCAGATTGTCTGCTGTGCAACCCAGCCTTAGTGTTTCTACATTTTTCTGCCCGTCTGTCTGCCTGCCTAGCCCTTTTTGTTGCACTTCTCCATCCTGACTGCCAGTTGCCGAACCCTGTTTTTGACCATCTACACTGTAAACTTTGCTTTTAGCTTACCTGTTTGCCACTGAGTTGTGCATTTGAGTCCTCTACCTGCTGTTACAACTGTGCAACATTAAACTGATTGCCTTTTCCATACAGGATTTTTTGTTTGTAGCTTTATAAGTGTTATAAGACTTATAGCCTGTTTCTGTGCCTGCAGCAGTGCTTCTCCAACCATGTGAACATTAACCAGCAATAACATTTTTATGCCAAACTGCTTTTTCCACTGCTTGAAACATAAAACAAACACTTTCCTGCATGCCAAAGGACTATTGCGTTACAGCAAACAATGGCAGAGAATAGCAGACAACTTTTATGTAAATTACAGATTATTAATTTTAAGGTTTTAAGGTTAAATTAAAAAAAAAAAAAGATTGATATGTTTATTTAAGTGTCCTGCACCATATGGTGCCCAGCCCATAAGGGCTTACAAGACACTGAACAGCAACAACCAACAGGATGGTCACATGACAAATCATAACATACAGATCCACAAATTCAAAAGGAGAGCATTTCAGAACACTCAAAGTCTTATTACGTTGGATACATTGTTCTCTGTCTTACTTGCCATGCATTTTCTATAAACCTTGCTAAGACAGAAATCTCCTCATTAAAGAGCCAACCCAACATATTACCTTCAGACAACCAGAGCAAAGTGACCTCTCTGCCCTCGCTATAATTTCAGTTTTATATAAGATTCTGTGTAGTAATCTTCTTTGATTTGAACATAGTTTCTGAGCTTCAGCTTATTCCAAATCTCCTCTTATTGCACAAACCTCTCTTGACCAAGGATAACGGTGTGCTCTGTCCTAGCTAACGATCTTTTTGGTCAGCCTTTCTTCTGGCAACTGGACCAGGCGGTTCCACAACCGAACTATTTCACATCTCTGCTTTATCAGACATGACTCCCATCCCATGTCCCCATCAATAGCCCACTTAGCAGTATATTTATGCACCCCAAGAAAGCACCTCATGGCTCGACGATGGATAGCATTACTATCAGGGGGCATCCTTAAAACCCCATACTCCTGCAGCATAAAATAAAATTGCAACAAATAATTGAATCATAAAGTTTTGGAAATGTTGAAAAAGTAAGGACAGAATACAATTTCATTTTATTCATCACAGACCGCTTCCTGCTGACTCTGCCAATGCTTTTCTACCCTCTGAGAAGCTCATGTTTTCATTAAAGAGAAAAAAGTGTTTTTTCACCAGCAAGTCTCCATTTACTACACCATAAACTCATAATATTCAGCATTTTTTGTAAATTAATCTCTTCCTCTGCAACCAACACAATTTCATCAGCAGATAACAGAATAGGGTACTGAAATTCATATTATCAATCAATATGCCTAGATCGGCCTGCTTGATTTCTTGAGCTAAGTCATTAACATAAAGAGCAAATAAAGTGGGGGAGAGCACATCTCCCTGCTTCACCCGAAATGGAGTAGGAAAACAACCAGTCCTGAACTTATTTAACTGTAAACAAGCGACTGGGGCTTTGTACAAGGTTTTGATCACATTATAGAATTTACCATCAATACTAGCGCAAATTAACTTAGCGCAAAAGAACTCTATTGATCCAGTCAGAGGCTTTCTTGAAATCAACAAAACAAGCAAATGTGTTTTTACCTTCTTGTAGTCTAGCTCTCACCACAGAGGATATGACATTAATATGACAAATAATAAAGCCTATTA
>NTHP01000074.1:663777-689996 GCA_003416845.1 Oplegnathus fasciatus | reverse complement strand
TGAGGATATCTGAATACAATTTATAAACAGTACTGATCAAGCTGATACCTCTATAATTTAATGGAACTTTAGGGTTGGCTTTTACAGATTTAGGGATGGGTTTGATTACGGATTTGTTCCAAACAGATGGAATAATACCATTCTGGAAGCACGTTTGACATAAACAATGTAAAATATTCAACACATTAGGGTTTTTTAGGACCACATTAGGGAGGTCCTCTACACCCACAGCTTTATTTAGTTTAGCTTTATCCACTACCCTCCGCACCTCCTCTAGTGTGATCTCACTATTCAGCGTATTATGGGCTGTATTTAAGCGCTGTGTCACTTTATGATTGATATGTTTTGATAAAGGTCTGTGTGACCGAAACGTCGACTCTTTTAATAAATCAATGCAGAGGTGAAAAGNNGGGGGGGGGGGTTACAGACTTTTTTGGTGGCTGGTGAAACATTTTAAATGGGGTGGGGATGCACCGGGGACTCTCAGTATTTCTAAAATCTAGGCTCTGGCCCTGTTTCAGGTTTTAGAGGATTACACAAATGTACCGAATTGGCGAGCTTTATTATTGCAACAGAGAGCTACAGGTTTTCTTTACATTCTGCATAGTTGCTGGATTGAGAAAGCAAAGCTGGAGCTGAGACTGGCAGTCATCCAAGCAGAAAGCAGGTACATGGGGAGATCAGCCAGTGCATGTGGCTTTGGCTGGCCTCACAAAAGCTATAAAGTTAAATGTATCTGGACGGCAGGGCTGCAGGCAGCAGGGCTGATCATTACTGCAGAACTGGCGAGGCAGCGCACCGTAGATGCCGCTGTAGGGTAGGAGGTCGATTGGATCCGAACTCAGATGAAGCCCAGTGTTTATACTGTATACCTCATTAAGATCTGTGTGTGTGATCTGTGTGTTGGCTTACACACTGAGCCAAGCACAGTATATATGTGAAGCAGTGGAAAAAGAGAACGAGATGTCTGGAGAAGCTCAGAGGAAGGTTTAACTTACTTCATTATGCGGTGAAGTCCCTTTCAGCTCTAATCAACTTTGGCTTTCACTTCCCTCTCCTGAAGCAGTGTCATCAAATTGGTCTTGGAGTCTCACACAATAGAGGGCATTATAATATGACCACATTTAAAGAGTCTGGGAAGCACTAGCAGTCATATTATGAACAGTATGGAATGTGGATGGGGTTACTCTGCATCCCTGTGTGACTCCCTCGTCCTTTTTGTCTTCCAGCCTTGTTTAGACTTGACCTCTCAAAGACTTTCCAGTATCAGCGGGAATATGTGCTCACTATCACACGGGGCTGTTCTGCAAAACTGAGAACACAATATGAGGTTGTAACATCAGTTCCAAAGTCATTCTTTGGACACAGATATGTCCTTCTGATTTGATTGGGAATTTAGAGAATTTAGTCTTGAACTTACTTTTGTATTTTAAGCCAGTGAGCTGAAACATGGCTTTTTGAGTAGATAAAAGTTAAAACTTTCCTCACTTAGGTTTTTTTTTTCATAGTTTACAATAAATCCCCATACAACTTAAGTACTCAGTTTCAACTATTTAAAGAGAATATTGCACTAGATTCCAGGAATTACGTGAATGGTGTAATAAATCAAATCCTTTACAGCAGCTCAATGGAACTTTTCATTTCATGTTGATTTTGGCGGTCCCTGTGGACAAAGACGGTAGTGTTTCACCTAGCGTTAGGTTACATGTTCCCTCCCCTTCCCTCCCCGCTGCAAGGAGGCTACTTCTCCAGGAGGAGAGTGGGCGGCAGCTCCGGAGATGGACCTTCAGTCAGCGGCTGAAGCAACTTTCATCCGATGTCGCGGAAAAATCCGACCCGGTGGCAGGCATTAAGAACAACTATTAGAAACTAATAGAAATAGGCAATCTTCTCGCTGTTGGTCTTGTTTGCTTATGTAGGTCATATAGAGGCATCGGTATTAAATTGAGATTGTTTCATAACCATTTAAAAACTCCATAGAGCTGGTTTAAGTAAAAGTAACAACATCGCAAAGATAAGTATCAGAGAACATAATTAAAACGTGATTAAAATCAAATGTAGTGAGTATCAAAAGTAAGAAATGTACAATTGTATTCAGAAATCCTTTCATACTGTAGTTGATCCAGTGATGCTATGTTGACAGATTAAAGCTGCACTAATCAGTGTTTTTCTTTCTCACAAAGGGTCAAATTATTGTGTGTAAAAGCGGCCACTTGTTGTGACAAATCCACAGAGAATTATCACCCATGTCTGCAGTTCCCCTCACCTCTACAGAGCATTTTAGCGTCTTTGTTAGCTCATTGTTTTGGTTTTACAGCCAACAAATAGGTTCAGTCTCACCCCGCTCATCAGCTTTGTCTCCGGACACAGCAGACAGCAGCCTTTAGAAAAAACGTTCCAATAAACCCGCTGTACACTAGCTGCACAACACCAAACAAAGTTGACCGACTCTCAGGAGTCAGTGGAGGCCAAAACAGAGCTAAAAGAGAGTGAATATTGGACTTACATTCGTCAGGCGTCCAGACACACAACTCCAAATGAATGCTAATGTTGCTCTGTGTCTGCTGGATGTTTAAATAGGCAACTGTTTGCTAACACTTTCACCACAACAACCTCATGAAGTTGAAAAATTTCCAGTCTTTGTGCTAAGCTAAGCTAACTGCCTGCTGGCTGTGGCTTAGCTTAACACAAAGAGACAGATATGAGAGCGGTATCGATCTTCTCATCTAACTCTTGGCAAGAAAGCAAATAAGCGTATTTCGTGTTGAACTATTCCTTTACCGCTGCTTTCAAGCTAAACTCTATGTATCCATCATATTCTTATCAATAAGTTGTTTATCTTTCAAAGTAACTAGACACTACAGCTATTAGATAAATGTAGTGCATTGAAACATGGAATACTTTCCTGAGCAATGCTGAGAAATAAAAGTAAATAACAAAAAAAATGACACTGTAGTTAAGTGCCAGTCCCTCAAAATAACTAAGTACTTGAGTAAATGTACTTAGTTACTTTCTCCATCTGGATAAGAGGTGTGTGACCATGTGGAATTGCCTCTGGTTATCACCTCCAGTAAAATATGGATTTCATGGTATTTTATCATAGAGATGCGGCGCAGCAACTGTTTCCACTAGCTGAGGGCGAGGGGTTTCATTCCAGGCCTATCTGGACACCTCAGATTACGGGGTCCCTGCTCTGCTACACATATGGACTGACACTTTGAAATCTGACCAAATGAGGTCAGCAACACCTGCCCATCTGTGAGCACGGATATCTCACCTCTGGATGCACCTGCCCACTGCCACTTGTAAATATAGGGGCATCTGTGGCTCGGGTCGAAGACCAATTACCCTCTGCACAGCTGGAGCCGGATTCTATCACACCTGCATAATATTTGAGCAGTAATGTATCTGTGTTTACTCAGCCTCTCGCCCACCCACATGCATGCCACACCGGATAATGTGGTGCCTAATTTCTTGAATAAGAGGGAGATCCTCTAATCCAATTTCCTGTTCCTATATCTTCTAGCTCTGTATCCATCTGCGTCTAGGATAAAGCGTGGGACATATTCGCTGATCAACCCCACGTTCCAGCGTTCGGTGGAGGATGTCAACCTGCTTTTTGAGGTCAGTTTAGATCCTGTGGGTTTAGAGGTGGTTCGTTGCTGGAAACCAAACTAAAGATATGTTGAGAATGTGCAAAAGATCTGTCCAAGTCACATATTTGTGGTCCGTCTTCCACTGCTGAACGTTTTAAAAATGAAAACACAGTGTACTGCTGTTGTCCTGCTAATCATGAGCAGAAATGTGAAGTATGTGTTTACCCAAAGTTTTCCTGATATTGATGAAAGGAACATGTATTAATGTCTTACGATGTCTTCAGCTCACTTCACAAAGAGGTAAATAAATTTTTTTGGTAGATCGGTGTAATAGGTGGTTTTTGGTAAGGTAGTTTTCTAGTTGTTTAGTAATGTAAGTGTGTTTGAGTATTTTCCTTAACGTCTCCCAGATCCTGCTAGCTGGAATGCAGATCCAGGGTGGCGAGCACACCATGCTGATCCCAGATGAGGAGCTGGCCTCCCTGAGGAGCGTGGAGAAGCTGGAGGTGATATGTGACGACGTCCTGCCCAAGAGGCTCTCCGACATTCGCCGCCTGATGGCAGAGCTCGCCCGCCGTCGGCAACCTCTGAGCTGGCAGGACTTTGAGAGGACGGTGCTAACCCTGGTGTACACCACTCAGACACTGGCTCGAGTCAGCAACGAGCAGCAGAGAGAGGCGTGGACAGACGCTGTGATACAGCTGTTCAGAGCCGTTCAGAAGGACCTCAGACCCTCTTGAGGTGTTATGTGTGTCCCAGTTTTATACATACCCTACATACTAAAGCTGAGCTTTCAAACGCATCTGCTGTGATTAAAAACTAGTACGTGGACCTTGAGTTAAGAACTGTTTCCGAGGTAAAAAATGAACTTTCAAACTGAAGAAATCAATGCACTTTACTGTTTTGTACTAACAGGAAATGATGCAATACATGAGCTGTCAATCAAACTTCAAATCTGGAATTCTACTGCTGATTATAACTCAAAGAGAAAGATAGAGCAAAATATTTTTCCAAAGATATAATTTTTTTTGACAATAATTAAGAAATATGAAAAAGAAGTTTATGTCATGCTGGATTTAGCCTGAATATTATTATTTATGTACAAACATTACAGTATGTAGTTATGACAGAACCTCAGTTGGTTATCTATCAATATAAAACATATATTCTTCTTTCTTGATGAGACTAGAATACCGCAAATCTGACATTGTAACAATAAATATGAAACATCATACCCTTTTGTCAGTGACTGTGAAAAATACATTCCTTCTCTAAAGATTTCATCAGAGAGAAACCATTCAAGACAAAATCACAATATGTCTCTTTTATGTGAAGTACATCTCTGTGCTGCTTTCTTTTTTTTTTTTTTGCTTTTTGCCTTTATTAGACAATTTTACACTAGAGATGCAGACAGGAAACAGTCTGAGTAAGGAGGGGTATGACCTGCAGCAAAGGTCAGCGGCCAGAATCCAACTGGGAGCCTTCAACACTACGTCACTGGGACACCCTGATTTAATTGCTTTATCAATTGTATCCTCCCAGCTCATAAATGTGCAGTTGTTTTTCACTCTCATCTGACTGTAACTGTGATGCATTATGTCTGAACCTCCTTATCTGTTCATTATGTGAAATGAAATAAAACCAGCAATGCATCTGTGCTCTGTGTATTTGTGCAGCCACAGGATGGCCTCATTAATCAAGTGTGTCCCAGTGAGCTCTGCTAAACTTCCACATGCTTGAGGTCTTAACTCGGGCACTTGGGCACTGTGGCAGTCACTGGAAATGGGTCATGAAAGTAAGCACTTGACTACTTGCAAATAGTGAAGGGTATTGTAGTGAACCCATAGTTTGCATACCGACTTTTCTGATTATTCTGACCTTTGACCTACTTTTAAAAAAGAAAAATATGCAACATCAAACTATAAGCAGTACATTAGTTTGACAACTCCATCCAGAGTCACCTCCATCCCCCTATGCTGACTGTGTACATGTTTGATGTCATCAAATGACTTTAGACGGCGTTAGATGCTTTGCTCTGTCTAGAAAAGATTGCTCCGCTCATTTGATTTGTCAGTAAAAGCCCTTTGAACGAAACCCACAGATTTGTACTTAAGAGTCTGTGTACATCAATACCCCTGATTGCTCATTTGAGCAAACTGTAAAATGTTTGATAGATGTTTGCTTCAAAGCTACCCATTTCCCTACTCATTTTGGGAAATAGGTACTTGCCGTAATAGGCCTTCGTGCAGTTCACTCATCTTGGAGTGGATAGAAAGTATATATCTGGTTTGTGCTGTTTTCCCTCCTTGACTCAATTGGTTTTACATTTGCTTACATGTTAGTATTTTGGTTCAATTGAAGCTTTTATCCAGCCTTGGAAATGTTGGCCTCCCAGAGTTCGTCATTTCCTGCCACCAGAGCTGCACGCTCTCCACGAGCATTTAATTTCTGGAAATGTATATGATGATGACAGGATTTTTTTTTTTTCGCAGGATTTTCAGTCTCTTTTTGCAGCATGTCGGCATTCATCCGATGCCCAAGCGAGTGGCGCTGACTCGGGAGGACTGATTGATGAGGAGGTGAGGACTGTGGCGATGGAATTTCCTTCCAAGACAGAGGATCAGCCTTCGCTCCCTGCACCGCTCTAACGATGATGATGATGAGTTTTGGGATGTTTCTGGCCACTACTTGACAGAGCGTAAAGAAGCCGGGATATTGAAGAAAACAGCACAGCTCAGGATTTTGTTCCCAGTATCGAGTCTGACAGCATTGAGTTTCATTAAAACCTCTGTGTTCCGTGTATTACATGACAATTCCCAGATTGTAATGCCTCATAGTTTTGGGTGGTGTTGTTATTCACTCCTGGTATAAAGCACAAGAAATGTCATTAAATCCTTGTAACAAAATACGTATAAAATTGTATTTCCACATAGTTAATTTGTTTCATTTAAGTTGCTTACTGCAATGTTTTCATAGGCTTAAAGCAGATGTTGCTTTATGAGTGTCTTTGCAGGCTGAGTTGTGCTTTGTGGACACTATGCAACATAGTCAAATGTTTAAAAGTCAATAATTAGGGAGGACTTGTGATATTGTATCATTTAATTCCACCCTTTAACTTCACTGAATATACAAAATATTGGAGACATTTTCCTGATATTGAGTTTTGCACAATCCACACCTTAATTGTCTCAAAGTTTTTACTAACTGCATTGCTTCTCTTTATCTCCGTCTCCTCCTCTGTGATTGTGGTATAGATTTAATAAGAAAAAAGAGGCTTTTACCTGGGTTATTGACTTATCAGTATACTTCATGAAAAATGAGCCTGTAATATTTCATCCATTTAGTGTATTAGCCCTAAATGTCACGGATAACCCTCGGCAGGATAATGCATGTTGAGAGAGCAGCACCAAGTGGCTGCAGGCGGAACTGCCGTCTCGGAGTTCTCCATCTGAAACTTCATGTCCGTGAAGCTTTTAGTCAGCTTTATCATATAAAACCCTTTTTTCTGTCAATTTGTGATATTTCTTCAAAATTAGTGAGACACCTGTTAAACGTCCTTGTACCATTTCTCCCATTTATAAGTTCTAATCATAACTATATTATCTTTATACTCGGACTTAATAGATTGTGGTGTAATATAACCAGTCATGATCCAAAAGATGAACAGACTGAATTCACTTGACAGTAATGACTGTCACTGAAGATAATCAGAGGTGAGCTACAGCCTACAATACAAGCTGTAAATCAAATTTAAGTGATGGTTCAAACGCTATCAATATGGAACAGTAGAAGTATTTCATAATAAGCCATTTGCCAGTATAAATCCGGGAAGCCAATAATATTCAGAGTACTACCAATACCATAACATCTTATATATAACATTACATTGCAAATAAAGGACCTTGTCTCCTCTCCTAACCTAACCTAAAAACGGCTCTCTTCCTAACACACAACTTGTGTCTTTTATAATCATCCAATCAACAGAAATCATTAAAGCTGAAAAGCATAGCCCTTAAATTATTATACAGGCAAGGCAGCTTTATTTATATAGCACATTTCAAACACACAGGCAATGCAAAGTACTTTACAAAGAAAAGCATTAGAATGGCATTTAAAAACAATAAGCAATATACTGAGCTATAAAACATAACCTGAATTTCATTTCATTCTTACCTTAATAACATAACAAACAAAGCCTTTCCTCTTCAGGGAGACAATAAAACCTGCCTGTTTCTATAATAATGTGTCTGAACATAACTATGCAAACATTTGGTTAATGCTTTTTTCCCCCATATCTCTACTACAGGTATTTTATGAAACAATATTTTTGTAATTTAAGTTTGTACCATCCATATTTAAACTTGTTTTATTTTTCTTACATGCTCACTAGGTGGCAGCATTTCCAAATTTGATTCCCTGCAGGATCCTCACTCACAACAACCATGTTATCAGTCATGATTTTGTCATTTGTTATTGATCTTGCAGATCTTGCGGTGAGTAATGGGTCCAAAGGGACAACTGAACTTAAAGTAATAGTACATGTAATAGCAGTAATACTCCTCTTACTCTCTGTCCTGAGTCTGTGTTGTGCATATATGGAAGACATTGAGAGCTCATTGCAATATATTTTTGTTATGCTGACACAAGTTGTGTGCTGCAGCAAGAGACAAAAATGAAAAAAGACAACGTGGCATTTCTAATTTGATTTCTCTTTTTCTTTTTTGGGGAGTGTTTGCGTTTGAGGCGGTGGTTAATTAGAACTGAATCTTGTCAAAACTGGAATGTGTCTTTCCTGGTAGAAATACTTTGTGATCACCTCCAGCTGAACACCCAGTTGTTTTAACTCAAGCTTATCAGCTGCATATGTTTTCCCCACAGCTGTCAGACATATTTTCATGCTTCAAGTCTCACTCTGCTGGCGGAGGGGGACCAATGAGACATCACAATGTGTCACAAATATACACACTGTGCTTTTCTGCACCAAATTAAACAACTCAATACCTTTTCCATGTGGTTTTATAAAAGGAGCGCACGGCAGCCTGCCATAATAAAACCTCTGAAAGATTCGATGGATTTTTTCCCCTGTCTGCCAGTCAGATGACTTGTGGTATAACTTGGCGTTGTCTCCCCGGATATTATAAGAAAATGATTCAGGACCACGATCTCCGGCATCAAACACGCAGCCACACCATTGAAAACATTCCTCTGGCAGAAATCAGCAAAAGGCCATGCAGGGCAGATTCTTTTTTTCTTTCAAAAATCATTTGACACAATATGTTCTTGCGGAAAATTTGGTCTTCATAAGCAAACAGATGTGTGTTTTTTTCCCAATTAGGCAAATCACTGCCATTCCAAGTAGGAATAAAACACAGAATGAAGGCTGTGACTCAAAAACGCCACATGTAGGACTGCATGTTAGGAGATGATTTATGAGCTGCGGCTGCAAACAGGGTGAAGTCACCAACATGTGCCTGTCAGTCATGTCAGTGCGATGAGTGGGTGATTTTTCCGTTTTCTTGTATTGCTAATACCAGTTTAAGTGACACCACCCTGCATGGTCTGGATCTGGAGTCTGAAAAACGACTGATCTTAAGGTTATGATTGTACAACTTCTAAGGGTTTAGCATTATAGCAGATCATTAGTTGCAACCACAACTCTAGAAACAGGTCATGGTCTTTTTTGCAGCCCTGCTATTCTAATGTGGCTAATGTGGTGTGTATAGCAGTTGCTGAGCCTAGAAGAGAGATGGTGCCAGCCAGGGGTTGGATGGATGGATAGAAAGATGAATGGATGGACGGAGGTGGGATGCGTTAGTCAGGGAGTGGGATACCTCGCTGCGTCGGAGAGCCAATTACACAGCGTGAGCGAGAGCAGGCAGCCTGCTCAAAACAGCCTCCTGCTCTCTCCGGCTTCCAGGAATCAACCCAGTATTTCACAAAAACATCACAACAGCTGGGAGGCGGTCAGAGGGAATCGCAAAGCACGAATGAAACAGAAGAAACAGTGTCGTGTGGGTTATTATTGTCCTGATACATTTGGAGTCAGGATTCAAATCATCAAAGTTTTTGCCAATACCCTGTTCATTTATGTCGTTTCAAATCATACAAGTGAAGCCAACACTGCTATCACAACCATCCCAGTTGTGGGACACTTTTCAGCTTTCCCACCAAGTTGATTTGATGGGCATAGCTGAGTTTTTGATAAGGCGATGGGAGAAAGAAAGTTGGCAGGCCATGGGATAGAGGATAATGCTCTCTAACCCTCCCAAACTCTTATCTGACATTGTTATGAAGAGGTGCAGGATTCCCATGGGAGTTGTGGTATGCTGGGTTTCATCACATTCCGGGTCCCTAATTTGATTTGGCTTGGTGCAATCCAGCCACAGGTGAAGCAGTCTCAAAGGGAAGCATCAGTCGACCCATGAAAATATGAGTGATTGATAATGCTGCTGTGTGCGGATGATGTTGGTGTCTTATCTCACAAACTGTCTTTTTCATTTGGAGAATGGTACTTAATCATCCAGTCACCCTCCAAAGGGGCCAATATAGATGGGATCTACATGAGGATTGTATTAAAGCTTCACCAATCAATACTTTTTTTTAAATTAAAGGAATAGACTGCACAAAGACTGCACCAACTCTGCAGTTCCCTTCAGCTCTGCTCAACTTTTTTGCATCTTTCAGCTCATTGTTTTGGTTTTACAGACCGCAACTTTACTCTTCTTTTACTGCTTTACTGTTTCAAACCCTTAATTTCCAGCTGTTTTCAGACAAAAAGCTCTGATGAACCCACTCTAGGTAGGTTTCTGTCCAATGGCAGACAGACCAAGTTAGTGGCTAGCATAGTGGAGCATTTAGCAGCTAAAGAGCCAGATATTTTTTTTCTCAGGAGTTGGTGGAGACCAAACTAGAGAGTGAATATTGAACTTACATTAACCAGGTGGCCAGAAACACGATTCCAAATCAATGCCAATGTTGCTCCCTATCTGCTGGATGTGTGAATAGGCAATTGTTTGCTAACATGTTAGTCACAACAACTTTTTGAAAGTGATAATACTGTATCTCAATGTTGTGTTTACAGCAAAAAAAATCTATGTATATCTATGTTGTCTCAGAACAGGCTACAGCAGTATTCACTAGATCGTGGCACAAGTCCTCTCTCTCCTTCTTGCAGTAAACAGCATTGTATCCACTTGGCAGAGGGCCAAGACAGCAGTAAATTCACATTTTAGCTTGTCACCGTTGCTGGAGATGGTAGCTGTGACAAATGGCATATTCCATCTCATGTTCTCCACACAGCTCTTTGCCTTGTCAGTTACTGAAGACATATAGGATCAACAGAGGTAAGTTAAACATAAAAAAACAACTACAGAAGTTTTTTTATTTTTTTATTTTTTTTATTTAACCAGGCAAGTCATTAAGAACAAATTCTTATTTACAATGGCGGCCTGGCAAAAGGCAAAAGCCTCTTGAAGGAAGGGGGCAGGGGCAAAGGGAAGGGGGTAGGGGCAGTTTTGGGGTTTTGATGTGTTGCAAGTACGCATTGTCTTGAGCTGCCCTAATAACGAGGGTCTGCTGATTCAGTCACATGTCTCGTCATGCTCCAATCCATGGCTTGCTGATGAAATGTTATTGGAGAGGGGGTAGACAGTGAGACCCCAAATCACTGTGGATCAAAGATTTTGTTACCCCAACCACCCTGTAATTGAAAGCCTGAAGATCCTCAACACTGCATCGCATAACCTTACATAACATAATTTTTCTCTCTTCCCTGTAATGAATCCTTGCATATTAGATCCGTATGGCTGTATTAGCAGGGCATGCTTTTGATATAAACTCCCATATAAAGTTTCATAGCACTCTGATATGCAGGATTGTGTGCTGCAGAAAAGCCATGGCCAGAATTCCTCCTAATATAGCTCTGCAAATTTGCAAACTTATCCTCGCAGGGATTTCTGAACTAGCTGTGGGCCAAAGATAGACCCTGGCGGGACTCCGTGGAACCAGATCCTGCCTGCATGAGTGATGAATAAACAGCCAAGGCAGGAGAGGTGGACTCGTGGGTAGTGATCCATCTGGTGAACACAGTGAAACATTTGATTTCTTCTTAAGAAAATGAATGTTTGTTGATACTCAGCCTCGCTTCCGTTGAATTCTGTGATCAATGGTAAGTGATACAGCAACAGCAGGTGGCTGAGACTCAAACACTCGACTGTAAATGAATTCAACTGAATGCGGCTCACCTCTCTGGCGCATTTCCCTGTTTAGACAAGAATTAATCATTAAGTGACACTGAGGCTCAGTGGCCTGCTGTCTTTGTTTTAACTGCGCCCATCTTAGATTGGTTTTAATGGACGATGTGCTTTAGCATAAACACGCTCAGGAAACGAAGCGTCAGAAAGGGGAATAGCAGTATTTGTTTCTCAAAGAGCAAACCGTGAAATGCAGTGTGTTTGTCTCTGTGTGTGTGTGTGTGTGTGTCAGGACTCCTGCCCTGGCCAAATCACCAGAGGCCGCCTGCCTGCCCCATTATGTGTTTGGTGTCAAACTGACTGTGAAGAAGTGTACAGGGCCCCTGGGAGTCGTACACCAAACGTTCACTCGCACTTTGCTTACGCTCTCATTTCTCCATCTGATTTGTATATCATCTGTATACACAGTTGAGGTGTAATAAACTGTGCTGGCAAATGTCCTTGTCCTCACCCTAACCTTACAGTGTTAAGATATCTCACTGCTTCCACTCCCTGCATCGTCCCAACTCTTATAAAAGGCTTTGTTTTCCTTCGCAGAAAGGAAACATGTTTATGGGGAACAAATGATAGAAAACAAAGACAACAAAGATTCGTTGGCCTCCAGTTGCACTTTACAGCAGTCCAATTTGAAGAAACAGATGTGGATGTAGTCGCAAAGTGGCTCTGCAGATGCTTTCAGTTTGGAAGTTGGACAGCAAAGCTCCAGTCACCACACAGCAGACAGAAACTCGCTCTGACATGTGGGATTGTATGTTTATCGCCTTTTTTTTAGAACTCCAACTCATTAAACCCCTTTTCCAAACTCAGATCTACTGAACTTTCAACTTCAGAGACATGGTGAGAGAACAGGTGGGATCTTTTCTTCCAGAAGAATCTATAATTGGTGTTTAATGAGCTGAGGTATGCATAGCTTGTGGGCATTTCTTTCAAAATACCAGCATTTACTGTGTGATCGCATTCCTCCAGTGTTGTCGTCTGCCTTCCCACTGACTTTAGCCAGGAAATCCTTGTCTGGATGCGGTGCCAGGGTTGCCCAGAGTCACATAGCAGGTTTTAAAGACCCTGTGGAGTCCAGAACACATGAAATACAGCACATGCTTCTCTTCTGTGTTTCATTAGCCACACATACTTTGCATATAATCAAACAAAAACAACAAAACCAGAACTGCTTACGTTAGCTGATTGAATAATTAACATAAATTTGATGGTTTGTTTTCAGCGTTGACCTCATAAAGAATGAACTTAATTTACATTCTTTTTCAATGAGATACAAAAATGTGCATGGCTGGCTTTGTACACCAATGTCGTGTGTATGCAGAATATGCAATCAATACTGATCTGTCAATAAAGCTACTACTGTATATAGATTGATTGTGCAGGTCTTCGCCTAAAAGTCTCCATAAATAAATACCACAATTCATTTAGTAAGTCAATATTATAAATTTGACAGTGCAACATAAATACCCAGATTGGATATATACTGATTCATCAGTAGTGTTACTGTTACGCTGGTTACTGTTAGATAAACTGTAACCTTTATAGTTACTGAATTACTGCTACTTTCAGGATGTGGGTAAAGCAAAAGCCAGAGGACAGCTTCTTCTGTGCAACTTGTCTAACTTTAATGACCTCTTCAGCTGTAGGACAACAGAACACAGACTGACCACCAACACATCACACAACAGTACAATTGTGTTGTAGCATTGTCGCTGCTGTTCATGTAGCATTTTATTAGCAAGCTCACTTGTGATCTGCCCAAAAATACTGTTTCAAGTCAGTCTTTTCTCTGCACTCTCTACTCTACTGCTACTGCTGGCCTCAAATACGCCCTTCAAGCTTCATGCAAGAGTTTTCTGTCCTGCTGTTGCAGCTTCGGACTGCTGCAATTAATATCGTGCATATTTTGACTCTGTTCTGTTGGTATTTGTGTGCTTGGCAAATGTCAGTAAGCTATGAGGCTGCTGTTGGTTTTATTGCTCTCCCACAGATATGCTTGTGGGCAATTATAAAAGAGCAACTACGAGTGAAATTATGGCCAGGTCCCTTTAAATAAAAACTACTGCTTTCTTTTACAAAATTTAAATAACATTCATCACTACTATTTATTTGCACTTACAAATAAATACAAACAGTAATTTAAAAAACGGCATCATCAAAATATAACCTATAATTATGTGTCTTATTTGATCCTGTTTCAGTGGTACATTTTCATACATCACAGCTGTTTTACTGGCATATGCCACTTACAAACAACATCCTTTCTTAAAACTAGGCAACAGGCAGCTGTCACCTTTGTGATAATGCCTTATTGGTAAACGCCAAAGCAAACGTTTTTAGTGTTTTTTTACTACATGTCTCTTCCTTTTGCTTTTCTCTTTTCTCCACTTTAAACTCACAGTCAAAACACACCGTTGGCTCTTAGTGCGGCTGTGATTACGGTCCATGCACTTGTCCTTTGTAAAATATTCTGAAATGAACCTTTGAGGCAGAAGAATCTGAATTGAGGATTTGTATTAGTCTAATAACTAGCTCCTCAAGTAGTCATTTTAGCTCCACGCTGTATTCGTATTACAAATCGGTACCATGTGAGTTCGCTGACTGACATACATACTGCAGTGCCTGTCATTTCAGTCCTAAATATGGAGGTACAATAAAGTTCCAGCTGAAGGGATGGACCCACTTGCGGCAGATGGACGTCCAACCCAATCTGGAATTGAGACATAGATGTCCGCCTGACGCTCCCCTGGGAAAATGAGCCCACAGGTTAATTCTGACCTAATCAATGAGAGCCTTGCATGGAATTACCTGTGAGTATTCCTGATCATCCACTCAGCTAATTAGCACTATTCATCAACTTGCGGTGGAGACAGTCCCATGGCACCCACGGGGTCAAACTAATTAAACATTCTGGCTCTATATGGCCTCTCACTGCTACACTCCTCCTCATTTACTTAGAGTCTGAACAACTCTGAGGGGGTTGGGCGGGACATTTCTTTTGGTCTGCAGACGTGCACTGGGTTTGATTATTGATCTGGACCTGAAGTCATCCCCGTTTTGGATGTTTAGAAGTCTGTTGGGGGTCACCCTGCAGGAGTAATCAAAAAATGGGGAGTGGCAGGTCACAGACCTCATCGTAATTGAATTGTTGAGTGGCAGACAAAACGACAAACAACTCAAAGTGATATAGAGAGGGGGAGGGGAGAATGAGGATTCATGAGTGATTTCCATACTTTCAGGATTTGTCTTCTATTGGCATGCTTGGTTCTGAAATTAAAAGCTGACGGTTGATGGATGACGGGTGTGTTTGTTTGTTCCATTTTTGAACATCCTCCAAGTTCCAAATGATACCTTAATTTTGCCTCTTGTTCACATATGTTTATAATCCTCGTGATAGCCTGATTGTTTGCAGAAATGAGCCTCTTCCTTATGACGAAGCAGAGCTAACCTTGGACACAGCAGCCCCCCCATATTATCATAATGAAGTAGCATAGCTATATCCTCCTCCTATAATATAATCTCCTCTCCCTGCGATTGTTTCAAGCTTAGAAGGTATTACACTCAGCGGTGTGAGTGATTCAAATCAGAACTGATAAGAAAAGCGGAAAATTTGATTTCCAACTGTTATACTCAGCTGCTAAAAATGCTGCATTACCTTCACGCTGCAGTGCCACTCTGGCAGAGCAAACAACTGAATCCTTGGCTGCAATGACAAAAATGGTTAAAACAGGAAAACTGTGATTCATTTTTCTCATCTAAACTAACAGAGAGAAAATAGATTTGGCAGTGTTTCCGCTCTCCTTTTACACTTATGATGGTTATTTAAAAGCGATAATTAAAGATAGCAGTTATTCAGATGACATCTCTTACAACTAATCCTGGGCATATTGATTAGACTGTCTGAGCCTCAGTCAGTGTGTCACTCAGGGTTTGATTGGTTTGGTCTTTAGGGGTCCCCAGATTGAAATGAAAGCACAAATAAATAATGGCTACTGAAGCTATGAGCCATGATAATAAAGCGTGTCAGCCATCATTCAGTGCAAATGCCACATTCCATAGTTTATGTTGCTTTATTAAAATCAGTCCTGCTAATGTTTGCTCACATAACAATGATAGAAATAATTAAAAACATTCATAAATTAAAGCTGCATTGATTGTTTGTTGTTGTTTTTTTTAAACTTTTGAAACATTAGAACTTTATAAAGTGTTTATTGAGATGGTGTCAGCAAACAGACGGCACATTTACACATTTTGAACCAAGGGATCAGGCTTATAGTCTGCAGCCATGCTAGCAGCTTTGTGAGGCTGTACTTAGACGCAGCAGTGCTTCGAGCTAAATGCTAACACGCTGATGTTTAGCAGGTATCATTTTTACCATGTTAACCATCTCTTCTCTTTTAGCGTGTTTGCATGCTTGGCACTAAACACAGTGCCGCTGAGGCTGATGGGAATGTTATTAGTTTCGCAGGTATTTGGTCATAAACGAAAGTACTGGACAAAATTTCATGGCAATCCATTTGATTGTCGTTAAGATATTTCAGTCTGGACCAAAGTGTTGTATTGACCAAACGACCTTACCGTTCCAATAGCCCCTCCGCTAGTGGGCTAAAAACATTTACACGTTAAAACTGCATTAATAGATTTTTTTGCCACTTGGAGGCACAGGAACAGGCTGAAAACACATGTGACATATTATTATTACCCTATAAAGTCTTTATGGTGGACGTGTTAGAAAACAATTTTCACTTTTAACTTTTAAAAAGAGCACCAAAAAACAAAACTGAATGCAGTATTCTGAAGTAATTTGTGATGTAACTCAAGGCAAGTGTTATGTTTCAGCACTTTCCACTAATGCAGTGTCTGTATATGTAAGCTCACTGTTAAAAACACCATCCATCAAGATGAGTAACAACAGGGCTGATCGAGGCTCTTTACAATGAATTAAAGCTAATCGAATTCTAGTATGCCGATGACAAAATGCTCTCAGACGTTGATTTATCTTGTGATTGGTCATGCTCGTTAGTTGACCCCTGACCTCAGGAAGCATATAAAACAGCAGGAAGTTTACACAAGCTCCAATTTATAAGTGATGGGTGACACAGGGCCAATATACCCTCCCTGTTGCTGCCATGCAGGCACTCTAATCTGATAAATGGGCCTTTGTTCCTCATGAATTTATACATTATAGGGATGTAAGTCTGTGTCGTATTTAGACAGCTATGCTGCATCTATACATTAATTGAGAACAGTCAAGTCATGAGAAAAAATATGTTATTAATCATGTCAATCCATAAAGAAAAGAAAAGCAAAATCATACTGTCATGATAAAATGGAAAACAAGCCACAATTTTTGGAAAGAGTATCTCTGGCAACACATTGTGTTTGGAGCGGAGACTCATTGTGTTTCCAGTGTAAAAACAGCTGCATGAAATCAGCTTTTAATCTGGTAATGACACAGATAACACTGTTAAATTCAACATCTGCTGATTACAAACTTCATCCTTAAAGCTGCAGCACAAAATATCAGTAGCTGCGGGGTTAGTTCGTCCATTTTACGGTGAAAAGAGGGCAAATGTTGATATTTCTGAAAAGGTTTTGGTGGAAGGACAAGAGTGCAGCAGTGCCTTTTTTTAGGAGCGTATTCGCTTAGTTGTGGGCCTGTGTAGTGTTCAATAAATAATAAAAAAAGAGCTGCTGTGCACCAGGAGTTACAAGGCCAGGACATACTGAAACCATGACCTACAAGCTGAGACATAAAAACCTCTTCTTGTACTATGTTCTCCGTTCCACAGGTGAATGGCTTTGGTGGGTGTCTGGGGGCTGGTTGGTAGAGGGGAATGGCGGGTGAAGGTGAATGGAAGAAGGCGTAGCAGCTCCTATGGGACTAGATAATTTGAGGTGGGTATCTGGGAACTGAAGGTTCACGGTTCATGGTGAGTGGTTGCCGGGATTGCAGCTCCGTGGGGAAGTCTGAGTCGTGTCAAAGGGTTTGCAGTCACCTTCCAGTCCTAACACATGGGAACTGACATCATGCATCTGTGTCTAATGCCAGGGTCGGGTAAGGGATACAACTTGACCCTTGGCCTTTGGTGAAATTCAGCCATTCGTCATGCGTGGCTGGATCAGGGGCTGCAGCTCCTGGCACATCTGCTCATAATGCAAGTAGCGTGTGGGGGCTGCCGCTTCCGTGAATCCGAACAATCTGCTGATGTATATGAATTGATGCTAGTTGAGCCATGTGCTTCTAGGGAGACCCTGGCTCTCAGCTTAATGAGGTTGTATATCCTTTGAGTTTTAGCCACTCTGAGGCTGACAGTACTCACCTTTGAACTTTGAAAAATCCAAAAGAATCTTGATAAGATGCATTGAGAGATAGTAGAAAATGCCAATACATCAAGAGATTTATCTTAGTTAATGCATGAAGTATCCATCCATCGTTACACTTCAAACAATCCCATGGTTCTTGCAAAGTGTCCCATTTAGCTGTCTGTGGGTGTTTAAAATGATTGTGAAAAGGAGCCTTTAGGGAACTTCAGGTGTTTACATTGTCTAAGACGGATGACGCTAGCTCCCTTTAGCTTAAACATTCACTGTACTCTGTGTTACTTTTTGTTTGGCTATCTGTAATACCAGACTTCCATATACTCTCATAGTGCTGGTCAGACAACAGAAAAACTGAGCTCCTCAGGCACTCTTAAGCAGAACAAGGAGGTTATATTAAAATTATTTAGTTGGACATATTGATTAAAGCGATGACAGATTTTGACCTCTCAGCTATTTCCAGCATGATAAAGACCCTGTGAGGTCGAAACCAGTTGGCGTTTTAACCAATATGCCCGACTAAATAAAAGCTTTTAATATTGTAATGGGCTGGATGACATGTTAAGCTTTTACTGTTATGTTATGATTGTCACTGTGTTCAGATATATTAGTTCAGCTAAAGATAAAAAGCAACGTTTAATTGCAGTTGGTGAGATTTCCAAGGTCTCGGTGAACATGTCAGTTTAGAAGTTGTAAAGACTACAAGTACAAATCTGGCGGTGTGGAGTTACAAAGAAGTGCGTTTGCCAGATAGCTGTAGCCCACTCCTCATCTTTGCTGGAGGCCAGCGGCTCGAGGCTATATTAGACGCTGAGTTGCAGTGTGGGTAATGTAGGCGCCAGATTTTGACAAGGAAGAAGAATGTATGGAATAAAAAAGATGATAACTTTGGTTCTGCTAGATCGATTTTGATCCTTTTTTTAAAAACTGTCGTCAGTCCGACAATGTCATAAGAGCGCAGTACTAAATTGGTGGAGTACCCTTTCAGTGTGTTAGCATGCTAACATTTGCTAATTAGCACGAAACACAAAGTACAACTCTGTCCAAAGTTAAAGCACTAAAAAAGACGATATCTCTTGTTCTGCTGTGTAACTGTCCATTGTGAGTCCGACAGTGTTTTAGCAGTGCAGTGCTCAATAGGTGATTGGACTTACTACGTGTTAAACTGAAAGAGCACTTGGCCTCTTTATACTCTCATAGTCCTTTTGATTAAAACCATCCACACCATTAACAGTCACTGTGTTTTGACTTGAGGAGGGAGTTGCGGCGACAGCAGAAAATCTGCATCCTCTCCATTTCTCAACTCGGTCAGAGAGGTCAACCTGTGATTGACACCAGGACGGTGATAGACAGGTGACCCCTGACCCTAAATGAAGGCTCAATCGGACAATCATGACTGTTCACAATTGACACTGACATGATCTCCTTAAAGCTAGGAACGCCCACAGAATATATATTGTCATCAACCGCATTGAACACAATGGCAACTACTGAGTGACCTTGTTGCTCTGAGCCGATTTAGAAGAAAATCCCCCAGGAGAATCCCCCTATCCACCTGATTGAAATTCCTGTGGAGGAGCTGCATGAAAATCTGAAGTCACAGCAGTGATCCACAGTGACAGTCAAATTACAGGAATTCAGATGAAGAAGATAAAACAAATATCAGTCTCCCCTCAAGCACACTTTTATCTCTCCCTCCACCCTAAACTATTTGCTCAAGTCATGTAAATTACAAATAATGGCGCGGGGGTGGAATGTGCTTGTTGCAGCATGCTTTTTGTTTTCCTTTTGAGGATTGTTTCCAATTGATATGTAGTATCTCATCAGTATCAATCACTGAGGGTGTTTACGGTCAAAGTAATCACTGTAGATCTTATCAAAGTTTGTATTCTTTGGCTAAATCAGCCACGCTGCTGATCTGTGAGTATAATTGGAGGTTAAACAAACATGTTCCTGACGAGAGAAAGGAAAATCAACTGATGAGCAAAACAAGTTTTCCTATCAGCTGATTTTGCTCAAAGCTGTTTTTGGAGGGTCAAAAAGGTTAGGTACATATTAGTTTATGACAAAATGTACCCATTATTAAGTTTCTTTTATGCTCACTAGTTGTTTTTTGTTGTTTTCCTACTTGTGAATTATGCTTGATACCAAGACAGAAGGCAGGCATGTTTTGCACCCCAAACAATTTGCAGTTGTAGGATGCATGTGTGATATTTGACTTATAAAAAAGGAAAAAGAAAAAGACGGACACAGTGACAATTCAGGGAAATGAGGGATGAAATTCAATAAAATGCAGCAGAAGGCACAGTAACGAGATGGGAACTGGCATGGCAAGTTAATGAGCTGAAGCTGACAGGCCAAAATGGATTTGCCTCCACGATGATGATGTTTAATGAGAATGTAGCAGGATGGCTGGAAGTATCTTGTGTGTAGCATAATGTACCATCTTATACTGCTCAATCTTCAAGTCTTTCTTTGTCTCTCCAGCATGCTCATCATTAAAATAACTTATTTAGCTGATAGCATCTGCTGAGTGGCTGTGTGTTGGCACTGTGAATAGCAGCCTTTCACTATGAGGAGCATGGAAGGACACTGGCAGTGAAATGAGTTCATAGATTTGGAGGCAACGCCACCTCACACTTATACAAAATTGCACAACATGAGCACACCCTGTCTTTTTAAATACCTGAAACGTTCTGTGGTTGGTTGAACCTCTTAGTGCCTTTTAAAAGATTTAAAAGACATTCAGAAGTAGTTCCTCGCACTCTTTGACTAACTTTATCATTCCACACATTACTAATTATTCATACGTTTTCTAACACTGCATTGCCTTTACCCTCTTTTCCTGCTTTTGCACTCACTTACAGTCATGCGCCATTGCTTCTACTGTGTTGTGTTTCAGCATGCAATTATATAAGCAAAAAATGTAATTCCCGTAAGAGAGGTTAATCCAGTTGTCTCAATCTTGTGGAACATTGGCAAGTCCCATTATTTTGCAAATCAATTCAGTCAGGTTGAAGATTGCATTCAGGCATGCATGAGGCAAAATCTATTTGCAAGCAGAAACAAATGCATCTTGCCACCTACTGTATATTGGAATCAAATGGAAATATGTAAATTCGTATGTGCTGCACCTTTATTACCACCTGTGCTTAATTTTGAGTACACACATAGTATATAGAACTACTAACAATCTGCCTCAGCAAGTGTTTTTCACAGAGCCAACTTCGACAGAATTACTGCCATAGCTGAAGTCTATATACAGTGGCCAAATGTATCACTGATCCACTGGACCTCATTTTGTTGATCCCAAAGCTTCTCCCTGATTTCATGTTGACCTCACCTTAATTCTACCAATCTAGTCCGATTTCCTCTCAGCCATCACTCGGTCTACACTGACATTCTTCTTGCCAGGCTGCCTTGTAATGCTTTTAAGGATTTCTATTGAAACATCGACACGCTATTCCTCTCCAGACTTGCTGCTTATTGTATCCTTGAGAACATATGCCAGCCCCATGATCTCCAAGCATACTTCTGTCTTCCAAGATTACCACCAGGAACAAGCTTCTTCGAGTGGCAATCTGGACTACACTGTCATTGTCTCGCCTTGCCTACTTGCCCTGTATTACACATACTCCCAGCTTTCACTGGGGCAAGACCACTGCCTTCTTCTCTGCACTCAGTGCCTTCCAAGCTCTTGCCTCAGCATTCATCTTCAGATTCCCTCTTCACTTCAGAGACTGTCTGAGTGGCTATCAAACATCAGATACTCAACCACCTAATTGGTATCCAACACGATCAGCTGGCCAAACACCCAGTTTCTCTGGCCACCTCTGCCTTCCAGCATGGCATCCCCAACAGTACAGTCCAGCTCAGTGGCCAACAGCTCATCATTCTTACAACCTCTCCACCCTCCAGCAAGTCCATTATTCCAGGATGGATCTGCTTCCAGCCCTCTCCTCCCAGCAGCTGTCATTCGCCCGAATCCAAAAACTCTATCCAAGCTCAGAGTCTCTGGGGCCAGTTGTCTCATCATGTCTAATCCCAAAGTGATCAGCCTCATCCAGACTAAGAGCCAAATATCCACATACACAGCATTGGTCTTGTCATTACACTGTTCCTAAAAATCCCTGCTACCCAGGCCTGTTATTGTGTTACTCATTTGAATGTTGTCCAGCCTTTTGAAAAGCCATTTTGAAATCTGCTGTGTTTCATGTTTCAATTTATGTTGCTCCACGAAAGCAGGGGTTCAATTTGGCAACCTCCTATTGTATTTTACACTGAACAATAATTCTAGTCTCATAATCTCCATACATTTCTCACATTAATTTGTATATTCTGTTACAATTTATTAGACAAAGTGTGGAAAATAGAAGCTAGTTCCCAGTTTAAAGGAAACTGACACCCTTGGGTAGAGAAACTCTTCCCCAGACATACCAGTGGGTCTATCATGTAAATTCAAAGAATTTAATTTTCAACTTCAGGCAAGATCCCAAAGTTTCCAAAAAATATCAAATATGTCATGCTGTGCTGCAGTGAAATTAGTATAAATGTACAAGACATCTAGATTTGTATTCATGTGATGCAGATGTGAAAACGTGGCACCTGAATTTGAATCATTTCATAAAGTCGTGGCATAGCTCCAATCAAGCCTGGGAACAAACAGATGTGGAATACATACTGTATGTGTCATTGGCAAACAGTGTGAAGAAAATATTTCTTTTGAACTTGGAAGCTACTGACGGGGAAACCTAAACCTAAATTCAAAAGGTTGGATGTAATCTTTTGGAAGTGCTCTTCCTGATCCCTGAAGACAGATAAGTATGATTTAAAGCATTACAGTGTCTGTATCAGGAAATCAGAAGCATGTATCAATAAATTATCATCACAAAACACTGCTCTGTCCTGATACACAGCTTTTGATATCTGGAAAATAGCTTAGAAACCTAGTAAACAACATATAAATCCAATGTGAGGCTTGAAAAGCTGCCTCTGAAAACCACAACTACTGTAACAGTGGTTGTTTTCATGTGTAAGTTCATTAAGTTTATTAGACAGACTAATAAGCTTGTGGATGTGGACGGCGTTCTCTATTAAATCTATTAAGATCTCAGTATTGAACTCCATCCTACTGTGGAGCTCGGTATCACATGCAGTACAGCAGCTACACAAGAAGCAGGAAGCGGGATAAATTATAACCAGATTCCATTAGTTCCCCTGTGGAAGTTAATGCCTCGAGTGGAGAACTTTTAATTTGATTTATTATGTCCCCCACCCACTGAGATGGAAGTGTGGAGGACAGGAAATGATGTGCAGTGATGGGAGAGGAGGCACACACGAGAAATCACCAGTATAGTGTATCAGGTAAAACAGGGACAGATGGGCTCCACACCGGTCATCATGGTCAAAAATAGCACAAAATAATGCAGAAACGTGCAATTCCTTTCTGGTAAACACAGTGGCATCGTGCTCATTTTTTAGATTGCATTATAGTCAAATCAAATCAAGACCCCATTACCTTACCATTTTCCAGTCTACACAAAACCCAGTGTGAGATAGTGACATCACACATCACATTTAAAGTAGGTATGAGAAGTTTAACGACAGCAATGCAGATCAGTATACGTATGCATGTCAACCTGTGTGTGCATGCCCTTAATCCTGACAATTGCCTGAAAATGACTTTTTACTAATGCTGGGGAAATTAGGTGTTCTCTAACATACAGTAAATTGAATTTATGTGGTTCTCATTGGGAAGCCATTTATCCATTTTTTGTTGGTTACACAAATAACCCAAGCTCTAAGCTTTTTCGCTAAAAGAGGTGTCTGGTTTACTGTTCGGTTACTAGAAATTTAGAATTTTTGGCGGCCAATTTCTATTAACTCATGTTCATCATGGGCTTCTTAAAACCTTTGGTGGTTTACATGCCAGTCACCTACACTGTAAGCCTAAATGCTTGTCCAACATGTGTGATGTGTCTGTGTGATGGAGCTTCAGTAACTGCCTCACCAATCAGTTGAAAAGCCCTTTCACTCAGTAGCTTGACATCTGTCTTTTGGTTATGTAACATGTATGTATATTGAAAATTTTGAATGAGTTGACTGACAGATTTGCTTTTATTTAGGATGTTTTCATTTCAAGTATTTGGCTTTGTGTCTCAAATGAGTCCTAACTATATATATATAGTGGACTAAATTTCCTGTCCACTATTTTATTTGAGTGTCCGAATTCTGAGAGTGAAATTTAAGCACTAAAAAGTGGGAAAAGGAGAAAAAAAAGTAAAAAGTAACTACTTTCTGCTAACAATCCCACAATGCATTGCGTTTTGCAGAAGAAAAGACTGCAGTCATACGGCACTAAACCTGTCAGTGATGACGCAAAATGATGATGATAAATAAGTGTCTGAAATCTCAGTTTACTGCCAACTATAGAGTAAACTATTAAAAGTCTGTTATGTAAGGAATAATGAGCGACGAGGGAGTGATTTCGGACACAGACAGTGGTGGAAAGTAACTAAGTACATTTACTAAAGTACTGTACTTCAGTACAACTTTGAGGTACTTGTACTTTACTTGAGTACTTAAATTTTATGCTGCTTTACACTTCTACTCCACTACATTTCAGAAGGAAATATTGTACTTTTTACTTTAACCAGCAGTATAAACTACTGCAACATTAAAGTGATCCAATAATTATAAGCCAATAATATAATATACCTTATTGTGTAATTGGACATTCTGCGTAATGAGTACTTTCTACTTGGTCGTAAAAGTCAAAGATCTCAGTACTTCTTTGATTTGGATGGGGCTTTGGTGAACACGTGCTCCACCAGGTGCTGGCAATGCTTCCAGATTGTCCAGGTAATCAGGACTGTACCATGTGCGACTGAGGGAGGGAGGGAGAAAGCAGTGCCTTCTTTTTTTGTGTGTTTAGTTTTTCTTTCCCATCCTAAGAGTAACTCTATCCTGAATGTTATGTCTTAGAGTTATTGTACATTTTAAACCTTAGGTGAAAAATCAAATGTTGCTAACTGACTTGGCCGCTTTGATTGTTATGTCTCACCCTTTCTAATATGTAGGTGGTTTTGACCATCAGGTATTTAAAGCAGCTCTTTGGTTGAGCAGGGATTTCCATGTGGGAAGTTTTTTTCTTTTGTTTAAGAAATTGTGGTTTTGTACTATGTGTATATAGTAACATGGGAAATGGTAAAACCAGAGCTCTCAACCACTGTTGTTGTTGCTCCAAGCCACTCAGTAATCCTCATCAACTGGGTTTAGATTCGTACCTAACAGAGCCACAACATGTGGGTCTGGTTGTGTTTTAGCTCTGGAAGATGCAGGACTCGTTGGAACAAAAATTAGTCAGTGGACAGATGAATTACTGCTAATGAGTTCACTAATTGTTTCCTTTCTGCAGCTTGTCACCGGCTTGTCTGTCCTTTCCCTTTTCACCTTTCCTTATTCCCTTCTCTCTCTGCCAGTCTGTGCTGGGCCTTCTGTTTCATCTGCAGCATGAGGCCGTGCACTGCTCGTGTCCTCCCATTATGGAAATGTCCATCTCACGGAGAAAAGTCACACTCCATCTCACTTTTCAGCCCCAGTCACTCCACATTAGAGAGCAGAGCTGACCTCAGCAGTGCAGACTCCATCAGTACACAGCACTGTACGTGTACAGTAATGTATGGATTCCAGCTGACGACTTCAGACACTGAGAAAGAGGTGCAGGGAGATTTCCCTCAAGCTGTTTTGACACGGAGCGTGACTCTGGCAGAATTCCTCACCTCTTTTTGCAGGGGTGGCTAAACCTCTCGATTAATCTTTCGGAGTGAGCTGTTGAAAGTGAAGGACGCTGCCTATTTCTGTTTAGTATGTATCAGATCTGCCCTTCTGTGCCTTGCAGCTAATTAGCGATCCCACTATTCACGTCCTTGCCTTTTTTGTTTTTCCTCACTTTCGAGGGCTTACACAAGTGTCGGCCACAAGTACTCACCGGCTGCACAGATGGAATGAACATATGTAAAATCACATTGGCTGCCCTGATGGGGGGGGGGGG
>NTHP01000074.1:614020-660833 GCA_003416845.1 Oplegnathus fasciatus | reverse complement strand
ACGAAAACTGGAGACAGACTTTGAAGTGAGAACATCAGTGGAGTTCCCCTGTAAGACTGTGAACCCGAACCCATGGTGGTCAGTATGTTAGCATTATCATTGCGAGCATGTTAGCATTCTGACGTTAGCCTCACAGAGCGGCTGGCATGTCTGTGGACTTTTTTTTTTTTTTAAGTCTTGTTTTAATCACTTTCAGTATGAAACTCCATGACTGAGTTATATCTTTGCTAGAAACATTTTAACAACCAGGCTACATCAAAGCATGCAAACACTTACAAGCCAGTTAATTATTGTGGAAAAACTGATGATACTTAATATGCGGATGGAAATAGAAATGAATGGAAAATGTCTGTTTTCATTCACATCATGGAGGGCAAATGTGTTATTTTTGGAATGACTATTTGACCATCCACACATTAAAAGCAGCCTCAGTCCTGAATGTGTCTGACCTCTCATGGCTTCCCCCTCTCTTTCTCTCTGTGAGGTACGAGTCCTCCACCTCTCTGATGTTTTCAGCTGGGCATGTTAAAGTTTGCTGTCTAGTTAACAGAGGGAGGGAGGGAGGAAGATCGTGGAAGGGAGGGGTGGGGAGGAGGAGGGGAAGGAGGAGGGGGACTTCAGTGGAGAGTGTGTAATAGGACACCAGCCCTCTCTGTCTTTTCGCTCTCCTCCCTCTCTCCTCTCCTCTCTCCTGTGCTCTCTCAGTCCAGCCTGCTCTGTGAGCACTTAGATGGAATAGCAGCATTTTTCTTCTTTGGTGTCACTGGAAGAAAGTGGAATCAAGGTGTCTTATAAGGGGGATAAATAAGATCCAGATCTGGTTTGATACCTGGCTTTGTTCAAGTGGGACCAGCACTGGAGGAAGCTCCTGAAAGAAAGGTGAGTTCTGGACCAGGGACTGATCTGGATCCTGTCTCTGTAGGCAGAGGATCTACCTGCTGTATTGCACCATACTGTGGCTGAGCAGATCACACAGTGGAGGCAGAGAGGAGGTGGTAGGCAGGAGGCTAACAGGTGCAGAGTCCCACCAGAGAGGATTGGTGAGAATAGCTGGAAGTGAACTCAATCTGACTATATTACAGAGTCTGCCAAATTGAACAAATTTTACTTGCTGCTCCTTTTTAAATCTTGTGTAATGTTACATCAGACTACCATGCTTTATGTCCCTCACGTGCTTCTGCATCTATTTTTAATACGGTCTAAATTTCCAGAATATGAGTCATGACTTTGTTACAGTTCTGAAGCTGCTAAAAACAGAAAATTTGTGTTTTTAAATGGTTATTTGGTTAGGTTAGTATTTCTCTACAACTTTATTGCACCAGAAAAGCTCTCTGGTCTGGTTTACGCTTAAACCAACCTTTCTCTATTACTGTAAAAAGCCCTTATTTGACACTGTGAAGAGGATTTTCCAGAATCACGGGGTTTGAATGCTGCGATCACAAGATTCACACGTTATCTAAAGTATAAATACTTGAAATACACACATTTTGCTGTTCTTGGCTGCGCCTGTAAGTCATGTGTGTGTGTGTGTGTGAAGGAACGCGTGGTTGTAACAGAGCCGCTGACAACTGAATGACAGGGTGTGGTATGAACACACACCGTCCTGTTAGAGCCGGGACAGAGAGGGAGCAACTTGCAAGTTGTTTACCATTTCAATTTTAACTGTTGCTCTCCAGTCAAGGAGAAATTAGACCCAAACGCTAAATAATTAAATCTATGAAACATAAATGGGACAGATGGGAGGACTTTCTGCCTCAATTTCTCGTTGTTAAATTGTGTTCATGTGTTTAAAGCATTAATAGGAGCAGATGGGAGCCAAACAATCACAGACCCAGTTTGGAAGATGGGGGGGAAAAGGGGTATTTGCTTGTACAGCTATGCAGTTTTCATCAATATTAGTTTTTGAGCAGTGCCTCTGAAATAGTGAGATGGAAAATTCATTAGGCTGTCAGCCAAGGAATGCACAATAAACACAATTATCATTACACCCCACTGGAAATATAACTCTCCACTCACTCAGGCTGACCTCCTTTTGTGGAGACATTTAATTGCCGTCGCAGAGATTCCTGGCAGACTCGCTGGAATTTATGGACTTTGAAGAGCTCAACAATATTAATTGAAGTATTTATTATTTTTGTTCACGGCAACAAACGCTAATGCACCTTTTTATTGGGAGACCCATTAATCCAGGCGAGCGTTACGGTGGTCCACAAGTGCGAGGGAAGCTGGTAGTGAGCTCATTCATGTCTCGGTGTGGTGGTCATAGTAGTTGCCGGTGTTTGTGAAGCGAAGGAAGTGTCACAGGACGCTCTGAAGGGGACTAACTCCCTTGACGATGAGTTTAGCAGCTGTGAGACCAACGATTCGAGGCCAGAGCCTCTCATCTCTCCGGGCATGCAGGGAGGGGTAGGTGTGGACGTTAAATGGTTTAAAGGGTCGATTCACTCAAAATAACAAAAAAACATTGTATTCTCACTTAGTGGTAACTCAATCCTGATGCCAGACAAGAATGTCAATAATGGACGATTCTGTTACAGCCCAGATTACATTCAAAGACCGCATTTTTACGTCCAATGGTTGTTGTTGTTGTTTTTTAAGTCTCGCTTTCAACAATTTCTGCACATGGCAACTACGGTATGGTTTGGGTTAAGGAAAGATCATGTTTATGGCAATAAACTATGGGTGGAAGGTTAAGTTTAAACAACAAGAACACTTGGTTAAAGTGAGGGAAACATTGTGGTTAAGGCTAATAAAAAGGCAATTGTTAATTGGTCTGCGACAGGGTGCAAACTCCAGTCTCCTGCATGAAAGTCAGATGTGAAACACAGCGATCCACCACCCCAAGCTCCACACACTTAACTCTCTGCCTCGTGACATAAAAGACACACTACTTACTGCGCTGGCACCGAACAATGGCATCGGATGTAAATCATGACATGTGGAATTCTACAATATGGATGTAATTTCTATGACACTGGGCTGGGTATCTAGTTGTTCTTTGGTGTTTTTGCCCAAGTTTTGACACATCCTTGTCTGCCCCCACCGAAATACAATTTGAATTTTGTTTGTGGTTCTCGCAGCATTACTGTAAAAAAATACATTTTAAATCAACTGAATGTGTCTTTTCAGTAACACAGGTCCCCATTACTGTGGCTAATCCAACAGACATCAGCAGTTTACACTGAAACTACTTTGCACCAAAGAAGGAAGTTCTCCCTATTCTCAAATAAAACATCAAACTTTGACTTCAATCACAACTTGAGACTTAACTTGGACTTGGCTGCTGTGAAACAAAATCATTTAAGTCTCAAGTTTTGACCTGGATAAGTCCTGAAACAATAAGAAATAAATAAGAAAGTGACAGGAGGGTCTTGCATGGCCACATACCAAATTTGGGTGAACCAACCCTTTACGAAGGCAGCTTAGAGCAGGATGAGGGCTGAGCCTCAGGACAGGGTCAGAGCCATCCGCCTGGAGGCTGAAGTTGCGGGAGACGCCCGAGCTGAAGCAGGCTCTGGGGGAGGGTGTGTGTGTGTGGATGATGCAGCAGGAGAGGGGCTGCAGCACAGCGGCCGGGGCCGTCTGGATGAGCCCCATGCTGTTTTATTTCCCTCAAGTGCAGCCAAAGAGATCTCATTCCTCTGCAGTTTTCCATCTGTTATCCTTATGCACCTGAATTCCACCTCAGCCATATATCAGTCACGCTTCACTCCACCACACACACCCATATCTCAACCTATTTGTACACTACACCCCAAACTGAAAATTTCATAGCGATCATGCGGCTTTCCTATCTCTCGGCCATCAATTTTTCATATCACATCTATAAGCCATGAGAGCAGAGAGCCACCCCTTGTAAAAACACTATTTTCTTTTTGCATGTAAAACGGACATTGTCTTTATCTGGTGCAATGTGTTTTGTGCACACAGGTAGTGTAACAGCCAGTTTGGGTGGTTAAAACAGCCAAGTCTTTCTCCAGCAGTGGAGTTTTGCATTGCGGGAGTTGGTGCCCCGCAGGCAGTACAGTACCTGCCTCTATCAATAATTGAGCCGCTCTTGTCCTGTTATGGAAAAGGAACAAGAGGAGGCTGAGGGGAGCGTTTCTCCGGCAGCTCTTTTGTGCAGATTTAACTCATCCATATTTAAGAGAGGTACATCGCAAGGATATAGTAAGTGATGGGATTTAACTGACGTGTTGTGCTCTCATCTGTGTCTTCATTCAGTGTAGTTTGTGCTCTGCTTTACTTTATAAGTCAGCATTTCTGGACCTGTCAGACTGATGATTTAACTGTAAATATCTGCCGTGTGTATTCTGTGTGTTATTTCTGTCCTCGTGCAAAATTAATTATCCTCATAGCAACTGATGTATTTAAATTAAATAATTATGATCTGAGACATCATAATATGACTATTATTATAGCGTTAACTTGAAACTAATGCATACCAGTCAGCACTGATTTGCAGATCAAAACACACAGAGGTGAAAGCCTCTGTTTGTAGAACCATTTTAGAATATTTAAGATTATTTTAATGGCGTTTTTTTCATGGTGGAAAATCAAAGCTAGGGTTGGTAACATTGAAGAAACCAGCAAGAGTTCTCGTTGAAAATCCACACTGATGTTGAGTCTGGTTTGACCTCTTGCTTTATCCAACCTCTTTTTGGTCGCAGCCTTTTCTCCTTCTTTCTTTTCTTTCTCTGCCATTCTTGTGCGACTAGTTCGCTAGCTTCAGTGGCCTAGCCTTGTGGAAGGCTCCGGTCATGCATAATGAGCGCAAGGGCAGAGTGCGCGCAGGTAGACAGGCAGGTAGCCCATCGATGAGCTTATTACAGTCCTACCACAGCAACGGATACCGGATTTTTTTTCTTTTTTTTTTGTCAGAGCATTTCATTTATTGATTGCTGTCGGAATATAGAGAGAATTCCAACAAATATAACGAAGTGCTTCTAAAATACACTGCCTACCCCAGCTTTAAGCCAATCCCAGTAAAAAAATTGTGTAGTCTATTTGTCACTTTGTCACAGCATACACTGCTGTCTTTGCTGATACCCCCACTGGGGGGCACAAATTCAAAATCTTTGAATCCTACACATTTAACTGGGCTAAATTTGATTGAAAAGGTAACGTTTATATGTGTAGATATGGTCATTTCCTCAACTGAATTTAAAACTGCATTAGCCAGTATTGTTATATTAAGAATGGGTCAAATGACTATGTATAATGTGAAAGGTGTCGCTTGTTAAGACGAACCCACAGAAAATTATCACCTGTTTCTCAGCTTTTTTGCATCTTTCAGTTCATTGTTTTTGTTTGTTTGTTTGCTGCAACTTCATCACTTCATCAACCTCGTTTCTGCAGCAGATAGGAAAAAGAAAACTCTGATAAACCCACCATACGCTATACCAGTGTAGCTGGTGAACAGTGGAGCATTTAGCTGCTAAAGAGCCTGATATTTCTCTCAGGAAACAATGGAGACCAAACGGCTAAAAGGAGAGTGAGTACTGGACTCGACTCCAAAGGAACGATAATGTTGCTCCGTGTCTGCCGGATGTGTAAATAGGCAACTGTTTGCTAACACATTAGCCATATCAACTTATGTGTTTACACTGTGTTTCAATTGATACTGCTTTAAAGGACTATATTTCAACATGTGGTGTGGCTCTGCTAAACGCTTGTTCAAACAACATTTACCAACCAAACTTTACCTCATTTTTAACCTAGACATCTTTTTAGGCAAATTTCCGGTAGTTTTCTTTCAAGAAACCTCTTCTGGTATAAAAGCAGTGATGTGTTTTACATTTCCAGCAGCAGACTACAAATTTTGGTTTTTGTAGTCCAAAAATATGGGGAAAATTGACTCAAAATCTTTTCTCTTTCAAACACCTCCAACAGGTAGCGGTGACCGGTCGGGGTTCCTGAGCGGTGCGGTCATGGGCAGGCCGGAGGGGTTGGCCAGGCCACCTCTGGTGTCAGCTATGGCGCTTTCCCTCCTGGCTCTCTCTCTCCTCTCCACCGGGGTCTCCAGCCTCCCACAGCCCCTGCCAAGAGTCTTCCTCTCCTTTGAGGGTAAGAAGAAATAACAAGCATGCACCCCTGAAATGAATATAAACCGTCAACTTGGCTTTGGCCCACTTGTTGTGTTTCTCTGCACATGTAATGAGGTTGCACTGATGCCATGTGTTCAGTGCGCTAATGCTGAACAAATGCTTGATAGTCAAGAATGCCTAGAGGCTACATCATTATGGAGCAGTACACAGCTCACCTTAGACTTTACAGACCTTATGCAACTGTGCTGTTTTTTTTGGGGGGGGGGGTTTAACATCAGATTAATCTTTGATAGTTTGTGTGTATGGTTGGAAAAGTTTCATCACTCACACACCTCAGGCCTTGAAGCTCTGGTCTTGGACAATCCCTGTCCATCCTTTGTCCTGCTGTGTGTCAGCAAAAAGTCAGACCTCTGCAGGAGGTGGCACTGCTTGTCAGAACTACCCCAAATCTGTTCCTAGTTAAACTTTAATCACACCCCTCCATACCGCAGGCCTGTGGGCATTGTTGCTGCCTCTGGTTTTGATTCTCTTGTTTTATTTAATTTCTTTGACATAGATTATTTTTATGAATTTTTGATGCTCCGTTGAAATGAGAGTGTAGCGTAGGGGTAGGCGGGTTTAGCTTGTGTGTGTGTGTGTGTGTGTGTGTGTGTGTGTGTGTGTGTGTGTGTGTGTGCATGCTTGCGTGAGTCAGTGTAGATGAGCTGGCCGATCACTCATGCCCCTGAGCTATGAGTGGTGCAGTAACCTTTTCGCAGTGGCTGGATAGTGTGCAGGGGCTGAAGGAGACGTTTGATCACCTTTCACTACCTCGCGCTGTGGAATAGGCAGCACAGAGCAGCTGAGGCTGTCCGTCAGCAAGGTTTCTGCACTCAGACAGTTCATAAAGCCTTACAGTATGAGGCTAAAGCAGGTGTAGTTTTCTTTTCTTTCTCTCTCTCTTTTTTTCCGTGACTAATTTGCCTCACTTGTGCCACGTCTTTTCCCATTTTGGTCTCATTCTTTCCTTATATCTTTCACTCTCTCTCCTTCTCTGTCTGTCTTTTCCTTTCATTCTTACTGGTTTCTCTGATTATTGTTTCATTCCGAAATATCTGAACCAGCCTGCAGTCTGTTTCTGCTCTGCATACTGTGTGAGTTGTTAATATGGCAGTCATCTTGAAAAAAACCCAAAACAAAACAAATGACTGAATAAGGGAGGAAAAAAACACACAGTCACTGTCATATGTTTGGTTTTGACCACTCAAGTCGCATTATTCACTCCCTCCTCCAGTGTTTCCCAATAGCCAGCTTAAAAGGTCAGAGGTGGGCATGCTGAAAACGAGCCAATCCCTATAATCCTGCAACGCTCGATTCCCTTTTAGAGTGCGGATTACATTTGATTTGTGTTACTTACTGTAATTGTGTTTCGCCGCAGGGAGGACCATAAAAGGAGAGTTTGACTTTGGTATCTGCAGTCCTCTAATTCTTTAACAGGCTCTGGACTTTCTTCTTAATGAGTGTTTATCTGTATGATGAGGGAAATGTGTGTGTTTTACAGTGATGTAAGTACCCTGGGTTACATTTGGGTAAATTTATGAGGAAAGACCAGCGCAAAGAAGGAGGATGTTTGTTCAAAGCTTTGCAGCCAACTTCAGGTGTGAATTTACATTCCAGCTTTGATTTAGCACTTCAGCTTGAAACATCAGGGGGCTATGAGTAGATGCACCTTTTGTTTTTGAGTTAAATCATTTTGAACTGAGGAGGAGGAGGGTCATGACTCCTTCTTAGCTAAAGGAGAGAGTTCGGCACGGGTGAGCACCAGATGTAAGGAGACTCTTAGGGCCAGAGGTGGAGGCTCATTTCTCCCATAAACACTGGAAGTCCTCACCGAGGGAAGGATTCAGGGAGTTTGGGCTCCAGCCAAAGCAGCCAGAAAGATGAATGAAGAGCCATAGAAGAAGACTGGGAGAGTGGTGTCCCACCGGGGAAGAAGGAGCAGGTGGTTTGGCACCTGCTGGGTGGCCAAAAGGTTAGTCCTGTAGTCTGGCTTCTTCTGCTCCCAGATGTGAAGACCTGTTAATTATTTTAAGCTGGAACAAACTAAACCAAGAAAATAAACCAGTGAGTGAGACGCTCGGGTTGTACATAAATCTGGACGCGAGAATACACCCCCCTTTTCCTTCTCGTGTCACTGCTGAAATCCAATCCAGGGGTAAGGCAGGTTCACGGGACTCCCGGCGTAGCCTCACGTCCTGCAGAGAAGTTGCTGTCTCTGACATTCCTCTCTCCCTCACTCTGCTTACTCTTGGGTTCTTCAGGAGAGCGCAGCCAGACCACAATTAAAACCGCATAATAAACAGTGAAAAATGCAGCTAACCCAAATAATAAACTCTCAAGCGGTGCCTTTCTCTTCCGTGCTTGGATAATAAACACAGGCCCCCTTCCATACAGCAAGACTATTTAGGGATACCCAGTGTGATAAAAAGATAATTACTTCTGTACATTTGCTTTAAATATATCCTGTCCTCTGATGTTTATTTTGGCCTGTTTCATGGCATGTTTGATATATTTGCTGTCAGGATGAGGCTGAAACGCTACAGTACACTGACATGAAAGAGAAAGTTTGGCTGCAACTGTGCACTGAAATGTAATAACTTTCTGATCAATATCTGCAGCAGAGATTTTATCAAGTTCTGCAGAAATGTTTGACTCTCCACATCTGTGGAAAACAATCTACAAACTGCTGGCATTGGTGTAATAGATTTGGTCTAAGCACACCAAAAGTCATTTGTGGAATTGACTTTCATTTGTGGTGCCTAACTTGAGTAACAAGCTAACGTTCCTATAAGGCAGTTATATATTTTATAAAACAGCTTTACGTTTTATCCATGATTTTTCCATCTACGGTGTCAAATCCAAAAGGCTTCCACACATTACTTCTCAGATGGTTTGGTGTCATGATTCAGCATGGCTCGCTACTTTTCTCCATTTTGCATTAGCAATGACAATAGCATAATTTATGGGTAGGGCAGCAGGGCATGCAATGAGGCAAACTCCCCACTGGAGTACAAGGCACATCTTGTTGCGATTGTATGAAATTTGAATTCAAACAGATCAGATTTAACCACATTCAAAATGTTGAGTAAAAAGGGACAGCCCTAGTCCAACTGCATTATGACCATCGTGTCACATTTAAGGTATCTAGCAGCCTTTTCGTCTGGCACTACAAAAAAACAATATGTGTCTGTGGCACCGAGTATCCAAAACCGTTGAGTACCGAAAGCTGTTATCAAATTTTTGGTGAAATTTGTAATGTTGTCTTTGGTTAGATATTAATTGATCAATCAAAATCAAAATTTTAAAATTATGATTTTACTTTAATTAAGGCAAAGTTCTTGTACGGCTTCTTGGGTTTGGACAATATTTAACATTTGGTTTCTTTTTAAAAGAAAAAAAGGGGTTTTGTAGAAAAACATGCTGCTTACTGCTTTCCTCAAATGTTAGGTATCAGAAAATCGGTACCGAAACTCAGGCACTGGCACAAGTAATCAACATTTTCTAGCTAAATAACACTGATCATGAGTTGCGTCTACTTTGGATGTGTTGAGATGATACCGTAACACATTACTTTCATATGCTGTAAACTGGAAGAAGAGTGATACTAATACTGAGAAACACAGCACATTTATTATGTTGCTTATCAGTTCTGCTACTGTATCAGAGGTTGGTCTTACTTTTGCCAAAATGCCATTCCAGGAATGGTGGGATCAAAACTTCAGCCTCATTTATCCCTTCAGTTGGCAGTTGGGGCAGTGGTCTGTGTTTATGATCTGGATCATTTAACCTCACCCTGTTCTGGCAAAACTCCAGTATTCAATACAGCATATATACAGTATGTATGTCAAACCATGAAAGATGTTTATTTGAAAAGTGAGCGGAGCCTGCGCATGCTTTCGTGTGGATAATATAGATTTTGCACACACATGCTTGACTGAGAGCCTGGCTGAGACATGGAAGAGACTGATTAAGATGATGTCTGTAGTTTTAATGAGCGCTCCCTCACACTGGTATGAGCCACATGGGCTTCGTTCACAGCCTGAACAGAACCAGGCGTGGAGACCAGGAGCCAGGCATCAGAGAGCAGATACACCAGATCCCTCTTTGCTTTTTATTATGCCTCATTACTACCTCCGCTCACCCCCCATAATTCATACAGTAATGGTACTGTTCATACACTGTAGGTGGATGGCAGTCTTGTAAGGATGTTTACTTGGCAGTGAGGGTTTGCAGAAGAGTATGTGTGTCACTCCATTAAGTGCCTGAATGTGCATTATTAGACTTGATTGCATTTAAGTGGCAAAACTTTCTGCTGAATCATTGTTAAAACTATGTGGTTTTCCATTTTTTGCAAGTTATGAAGCAAAATCTACAAGCTATTTTGCCAAGTGGATACCTCAAATACCTGAAGCCCAAGAAAACCAGGAGTATTTTAAGACTTCCATCAATCTGAACAGTACTGTTTTCTGAATTTCTTCGAGAGAAGATATGTCTGGGTAGGTTTAGCCGATATTACATGAACCTCTTGTAAGGTAATGTTTCAGATTTAAATCCAATATGAGCGGAAGGAAGAATAATTTGATTCACAGTGTCTTCTTTTTTGGTTTAACTGCTTGTGATAAATCATGATCAGCGACGCAGACAGACCAGACTTGGGTGTGTATCGGCATGTGTAGTTTTCTGGGGTCAACAGAAGATCAAAATGTCAAGGATCAATGCTGACTAGTAGCCAGAAGCAGGCCAGGATGTCTATGTCTGTGCCCAAAGGTGAATTCTATTCTTTTCAGGACAGCTTCCAGTCTCTGTTTTACATTAAACCTGCACATTAGCATCTCCACTTTCCCGTGGTAAACATAATAACGCCTGTGAAGTAAAACCAGTGATGCTCTGTGATTGTGGGGAATTACTGGCAGGGCAAAGCATAGGTCTGTCAAAGCTGTCGGCAAGGGCATATAGAGACATGCTTCAAATAGCTATAGGTTAGCGGTGCATGTGTGTGTGTGCGTTCTCTGAGCCTGAATACTGGTGTATGCATGGCATGAAGAGAACTATTTCTTTGTGTGTATGCATTTCCCCCAGACTCATGTCCTAAGATGTCCATCTAATTGCCTGAGTTGCAGCATGGACATTTTCTGCAAGGAGGGTTGGCGAGTGCGGTGAGCTCCAGCTTGCACCGCCTCGGGGCTGACAGTGTGTGAGAGATTGTTTGACAGCTCTTCTGTCAGCCTGCCTTTCTCTACTTGTCTCTCTGCATTTAGCCATTCCTGCATCTGACCTTGCTAGCCCTGTTGAATGTTTTATTATTCCTCCTCCGCAACATGTTGAAAGGTAATCAATGGCCATCAATACGAACAAAGACAGTATCTCTTCAAGGATAGCCAAGGTCAACTGGAAAATCCTTGGAGTGGAGGTTGGCATTTTCGCAAATCAATGACCTATTCTTCTGTGACTGTTTGTGTTTGTTTGATCTCCATCCTTTGTTGTGTAATGTATTTTGTGAGTTTACGTCATTGAATTGTTCAATAACTACTCTCATATTGGAGCTTATCCATTAGCTGAGCAGTGCTTAACATTGCAGGGGTAAAAAAGGCATTTCCCATCTTTGGATTAAGGCTTAAGGCAGATTCCTTTTTCCATTACTGGAAGTATTTTGAATGGATTTTCTTTAAGCACCTGGATCAAAAGAGTATGTAAACAACCTTTTCCTGGAGCCCACAGCCAACTGCCAAAAGTTTCAACAGGTGCATTTGTCATTGTTGCCCTCACTGCAAATCTTTACCTTCACTCAACACCACAGAAACAACCCCTCAACCTCAGCAACATCATGTCACTGAGGAAATACAGCACTGACACAGTTTCAGCCTTAAAGACGGCAGAGAGGAGGCCCACCTGGTTGAGCTTTTTCCTTCTTCCTTTGGCCGTCCTCCATGACTAGTAAACACATCAACTCTGAGGATCCTCTGACCCATATCTCCTGCAAGCCTCCCCTCACTCTGAGAGTCTCTACGAGAGCCTCCCTGACAGTAAAATCACAGAGATTTACTGTCTGCTGGAGGTGGGCAGTAACTAAAGGCTCCCGGTGTGGGCAGGTGAGAGGTCACGGCTAAGAGGCGGGGCGGCTGGTGGTACGGGTTGGTTCTGTGCGAAGGAGCGGCTGCCGGTGACATGTGAAGGGGAGGCCAGGTGCTAATTGGAGCATTGGGAACGCAAACTAGCTGGCTGGCGGGGCAGCATGATGGACAGGTTGTCATCTCAAGTTTCAGCTCCTACAGGGAATATTAGCCAACACCTTAGCAGGTCAGCCATGCAATGAAACCGGCAGTTGACATTGGTGCTGGATAACATCACTCTGCGCAAACACACACGCATAGCCAAGGGAGAAAATACACTCCGGGCTCACATGTCATATTTAGATGCGGCGTCTGCTTTGGGAAGCCAGTGTGAGAGAAGGCATACATAAGAGCTCAGACATTCTGTCCAGCCATATGATTCCCATTACGAATGTCTGAATATAGATAATTGGCGACAGACAACAATTGGAAAATTAATGAGACATAATAGATATAAAGTCCTTCTCTGAGCCAACGCTGGCTCCTGTCCATGACAAGTAGTTGCAGTACAGTAAGTTTGTGCATGCTGTTTGCATTTTTAGTGCTGAACACAGCCTGCCTGGGAATGTGGAGTATGTCTGTTGGACAGACAATCGGACGACTCTGTCAACCGGTGCTACACGTCCTGGGTGGTCTCCACGCACTGGAACGACACCTTAACTTCCCCTCTGACATATGTATACGCCACCAGTCATTACTGTAGACCATCAGGCTAGTCCCCGCGGAGAGTGGATGGCCGTCCTGTTTGGGCAACAGCCATTTTTTATCTCTAGAGGGGCCTGTCAGTTGCCAGGATAAAGTCTTTTACTGGCGCAGTATGTGTGAGTGGGCCAGCGCTGTGTTAGGTAAGTGCAGCCATCCAGAACTGAACCTGAAGAGCTCTTAACATTGTCTGGACAAAGAGCAATGGTATTTGGCACCAGGTTTGAAGTCAGGCCTCCATGATGAAACCCACTCCATCTTGTGAGGAGAGATGAATTGCAAGGGGGCGGCATAAGTCCCTGCTTCAATATTTATCAAGACGGGTGATTGGGGTCCTCCCACCAGCTGCCCCTGACAACCACAGAACAGGTTCTCCTCAAACTGAATGGAAAGCAAGTCTCATTAGAATGGAGTTAATTTATTCATGCTGGCCTTTCGGGTACAAAGCCAATTGATGAGGGCTGATTTGCATGGGAGACACCAAGGTTGGTTTGTAATTGGCCCACTGTCCAAGCCTGAAGTGTTAATTAGGTGCAGGGACCTTTTGGCTCGTGTTCAGACACTGGTGTTAATCAAAAAAAATCCAACACTCCAGACACCCAGTCAGTTTGTTTAAAGTTGTTCATCCCTGCTCCACAAGGGCTAAGCTAATGTTCTGCCCCATGCTGATTTTATCACCTTTTCATGTAGACAGAAAAGTCTTTTCATGAGGTGACTCCCTCATTTGGCAAACAGCAGGGGGAATCTTATAAACTACAGCTGTGTTTTTCAGCCTTAACCACTTTTCTCCCGCCACATTTCCCTTCACAATAAACCATGATGCCGCACTGTTTCCTTTGGTGTTTTCCCACCTTTTCTATCTCCCATCAAATCGGAAAAAGACCCAAAGGCTGTTGAAGTGACACCAGCTCAGTCAGCTGGCACCGGCTCCTAAAACCTCAGTCGCGGGCGGTCCAAAACTACAGTTGCCTCTCTCATAAAGATCCCACATACTTTCCAGCCACTGTGAATCTCTAATTTTTATGATGCTGCACTACAACAAACCACTCCTTGTATGGACATCACAAACTAGAACCATGGAAGCGTTGTTTACAGCTGGAGGCATTGCTGTAAAACTCGGTTATTTGATCACGCAAACAATTTTGGAGGCCAAGTCTGTCAGAAAGTCTTATGGGTTGAAAACCTGAGTGAAGCTTCCTTTTGGTTGTTGCCTTTCCTCTCCTGGCTATATAATCACAACAGAAAAAAAGCAGAGAAGCAGCTTAAGTGAGCACCGCAATCTCCTCTGCACTTTAATTGCTGCCATACAAAGAGGGGCACAATGACAGGTCCCTTCTTGTTGCCCACATTTTCTTCTATTTCTACTTGGCTTTTCACCGCAATCACATAAAAGAGGATGTTCTTTTTTTTTTTTACTCTGTGGGACTCGATAGCTTGTTGCCTCTCTCTGGTGCCCGTGAACAATCAATTCTCTTACGGTTTACAGAAGGCTGAATGACCCGCCACAATGATCACAGCTTGTAGTTTCTTCAGATATCTTTTCGTCAAGGCTACAGTGACAGCACAAACAAAAAGTACATTCTGCTGTCGTGAACCAAAGGGCTGTATTTCATTTTGAAACTCCAAAGAGGATGTCAGCCGGGGATCAATTGACATGACACATGTTTAAAGATGAATGTGCATTCATCAGGCTACCTGTCACAACACCAGACCACCAATGCAGATCTGACTTTGATCTAGGGCTGCAACTATTGATTGTTTTTATTATTGATTAATAACTTAATAATTGTGTCCATTAAATGTGAAAAAAGTAGTTAAAAATGACCATTTGTTTTTGTCCAACCAATAGTCCAACACCCAACAATATTTACTAATCTAATCTCAATTTTTAAGCCACCATGAAGAATGGGAATTTGAACATATAATTTCCTGATAACTAGGCAAACTCCATCTGCTGATGAAGGTCATGTCATACAATCGAAAGCTTCAAAATAGCTACTAATGGAACTTGTGGTGACATTGTTTTTGTCAACCAATTGCATTATGGGAACTGTAGGTAGGTAGGATCCAGTACTATACAGGCTAAAAGTCAGAATGTCTTGGCCTCTGCTGCTTTGATTTTGACCATTCTTCATTTTAAACTGTCTCTCACAAGTTCCCCAACTTTATGACAGTGCAACATTAAATTGCACGAGTACCCCTTTAGATCATTAACCAGTTACTAAAATAGTGGTCGATTTTATTATCTTTCGATCATTTAATCAATGAATCAACTAATCGTTTCAGGAAAACTTTGATCTACTAGCTCTTTTTTATTTGTTTGCATTACAGCCCATCCTCCAACATGTGAGGAATGTTTTCAGCTAATACGATCTCTTCTGCAGCAAAGAAAGCAACCTGCTGTTTAATATTGAATGACCGCTGGCCCAACAAAAGGCTTTTGTGTTGCTTCCGCTTGACCACTTCACACATAAAAAAAAAAAACACATCAAAGAGAGAGAAAGTCTCAGCTCTGCAGTCGCCACCTTGCCCTTTCCGCTAACCCCACTGTCCATCGCATGGATCAGGGTGGATTGTATCACCGTTGGTCTGCCATCCAACCAATGGGGCACTATGGGTCAAAGCCCAAAGTCAAAGGCAGGACACTGGGGACTGCTGTGAGGTCCGCAGGGAGGTGTAAGGCCCTCCTGCCCACATACATAATAGAAAACCCACCAACTGTCAATTCTCAAACCCTGCTTCCTCTTTCTCTTTTTTCAGTTTCTTTCTCTCTCCACCTGCAATGAGTACAGCAGCATGAAAGACAAAACAAGACAGAATACGACATTTCATCACTCACATGACCTCAGCTTTTCCCAGTCCTACTATCAAGTGTGCTGTCCCCACCTTTTGTATCTTTGCACGAATGTCCCTAAAAGGTCTATTATTCTATTATCTATTGTTCTGTCCTTCGGCATCCATAAAATGCTTAAATCTGCATCCCAAAACACAACACTGCCCACAACAAGCAGCTTGACGATGCCTGAGTAATCATGTCCACAAACACTTTTGACACTCTTCCCTCTCGGGAAGTTGTGTGATCTCAACAATGAGGAATGCATATAAACTCGTGGCTAACGAACCACATGTGGTCCAGAGGATTTCTTCATCGCAGACATGAAAACAAAAAACAGTCTAATTTTGTAAAAACGTTGAGGTTGTGGTGTCAAAAAACTTGATACAATGCCACTGAGGGAATGAACTTGGACTCAACAATAGTAGCAGCCTCATACAAAGGTTATGAGCTGGCATTGATTCTGTAAACACTTGGTCCCGGTGTATATATTGAATGACAAAACCTTGACGATTGTTCAGAGTAGCCCCCCCTCTCTCTGATAGAGCAGGTGCACCATCTGGCAATGTGAACTTTTGATGTTGGTCTACAATGCTGCAGCAGTGCTGGCATGACTCATATGTTTGTGTGAGATTGAAAGCAGAGCACAGAGAAGATACTGGACCCAATGGTATGTGGACTCCAGAGGGCTTCAGTTTGTCTCTCAGTGATATAAGCTGGATCCATGTGACACACCCTCACTGCGTCCCATCTCAGCACCAGGCTTAACTGGCCTTCCACCCTCACGAAGGAGAATGAAAGTCTCCTATTTCCCCCCACTGAGAAAACAATACAAAGTTCACCATAATATTAAACAGTTATTTCACCCCACACCACACCCCTCTGAACAATTCGTTCCCCCTGTGGAATGTTCTGGAGGGATGCCGTCAGAAATAGAGCTAAAAAGACAGAAGTGTAGCATAATGTCAAAGTCAATTAACAGTGGGAGGGTGTAAAAAGTCACAGACATTCAGTTTTTTTCAGAGCACAAATTAAATAAACTTGACTGGCAAAAATAAACGAAAAAATGATAAACCAAGCTTCATTCCTCAAAAGACAAAACACTCACTTAGATTGGGGAAATTTAAATCACTATGGCAGCATTGACTAGTGCTAGTGAGTTTACCTGTCTATTAGCAATCACAGTGTTTTGACATTTTTGTGATGTAATGTTGAATTACTACAGATTTGTAACATTTAAAGGGTCGATTTGATTATTTTGAAGTTAATTTTTTCATATTTAATTAAAAAAAATCTTGTAAGAATTGTGTAGAATTGTAACTTAGTCGTAATTCCTGGCTGTATTGACCACAGTTTTTAAATTAGTTTTTGAAATTTTATAGCTACATTTCTATTCTTTTGTAAATGTGCGTGATAATTGTAGCGAACAACTGGGCGTGAAGACAGTTGACCTTGAAAATAAAGTCTGATAAACAAAAACTTAATTTGCTAAATTTAGCTACAGCTAATTAAGCTAGCTCCATTTTCCCGCTCTTCATACAAGCAATACCATTTTTTTTCCCCAATTGAGCTAACATTGGCCAAGCTATTGTAACGTGAGGTAGTTATAGCTTTAGTTAACTTTAACAGCAGACAGCAGTCAAGTCACATTTACCTACAATGTCAGTCATATTGTTAATTAACTATTTAATCAAAATGTCACTTAGCCCTACTCCCAAGCTAGCTTTTGTGCCCAATAAACCGACTTATCCTATAGCAAATAAGGCTTGTCTTAGCTAGCTAGAAAACTTTGTATAGCTGCTTTGCATTTTTTAGCAAGTAGACAGAAGCAGATACCTCTTCTTTCACCTCTTGCCCTTTTTCACAGGGCTTTCTTCTTGCATAGCTTAAAAAGCTGCGGTTCTTTGGCTTCTACCCACTGAGGTTTAACTCAACCACTGAGATTATTTCTGCCTGTATAGGCTATAATGTACGATTGTAAAACTAAAATTCCTGCCCAGACCATCCATTGTAAACAGCCGCATGCTTAAGGACAGCTGCCACCTTTAAGCTCCAGCTAGAAGAGTGTTTAAATTAAGATTTACCTCTTAGTGTAAAAATGAGGTACAGTATTGCAGTCTAAAAGGTTTTCCTGAATCACCTCCAAGAACTTATTTTGGAAAGATATATAAAATAGATTTTTGAGGGCAGAATTTGAAGCCCTGCATGTTTTTAATTAGCTGTTAGTGAGTCTTTCACCCCCGGTTGCTTGCACTCTGGCAGAGCGAGGCGTGTAACATCTTAAGCCTTTACGGCGCTAGGAAAATATTGCCTCTGCACAGAGCTGTCTGTGATGCTTTCTGCGATGCAGTCTCCTCAGCTTTGATGCAGGAGGCTGATGCGAACTCTCTTTTAGAAGTTTCTCTTTATTAAACACACATCTGCTTGACAGGACGCTTTCACTTTTAATTTTCTTTCTGGCAAGTCAGGTAAAAACAGTCGTATTTGTGTGCATGTTCTTCATTAGGGGCCAGATGATGCTCTCGCCTCGGATGATAAAATGTTCAAAAATAACCTGCTCTCACTTCAAGACATTAACCATATAAGGCAATTTACCTAAACATGGGGGATGTAGAGAGTGAAGAGTCGTGGGAAACGTGCCTGTTACTCAAGTGGTTAACTTGTCTTTATTTATAGTTAAACACTCCAGCCTTTACGTGACGAGCGCGCAAAACAACAGCCTGTGATCAGAGTGAGTGGTGCCACAGAAAAGCCACTTTCCTTCAAGATAAAAGGCCACAGCCTCAAAAGCGTATGTCACACAATAATGAAAATGTGACTTTAGCCCAAGGCATTGAAGCAAAGCATAGGCAACCTGTTTGTTGATTAGAGGAGGGAATACAAAGAGAGCTCAAAGAGGGTCAGTGGAGGGGAGGAAATGGAGGGTGTAGATCTACATTGCCCCCCCACACCCCCTGCTCTCAGTGCAGATTGAAAAAGTGATAAATATGCATGAGTTTGGCTTCGACAGTGAAGGCCTTTGATGGTATGGTTGAGTGTTCTCTATCTCTGGAGCAAATAGGCTGAAAATAACTGTCTGAGAATGTTTACTTCGTGTGTGTGAACAATGTGCGCCTTTAATGAGTAGGAAGACTTTTTCATCCAGTATACACTGTATCTTTGTAGTCACAGCTTCTCTTTAATTGACTGGATGAAAGTTAAGTGAAATGTGAAGTGTCTTTGGCAACAAATCTTTATCAGATCAATTTCATGGGCAATTTATTGTGCGTTCATGTGTAAGTGCTTCAGCCAGTAATGACAAGGGTGATAATTCAGAGTAGTTCAGATAATTAATTCAAGTCGAAATCAGAAGAATTTCAATTTTACAGCATTTTGTCATCATTTATATTTGATAAATGAAAAACTAAAATGAACTAAAATGAAAAAACTGAAATCCTCATTGCTCTTATCATTGTTGTATAAATTCTGGAGACATATTTGAGCTTAAATGTTTCCAAAATGACATCTACAGTGGGAACTGTGTTGCATTTTTTCCAGATTTCCCCCCTGGTGTAGTTGGAAAAATGTTTCAAAATAACTGACAATATGATACCTCAGCTTTGGTACCAATACCAAAGCAATACTTTTTTGATACCCTGCGTTGAGGAATCAAAACATGTTTTTTTCAAAATCCTTTTTTCATTCAACAAAAGAAGCTAAACTCAGAAAAATCTGACCATGAAAAAGTTGCAGACTTTTTAAGTTTTCTTTTGAGATCTCTCTTAAAACTGCACAGAGACCTAATTTAGAGATCTCTTGTTTTGATCAGAGAGAGATTAATGTGGGCTTGTATGTAGCTGTCTCTCTTGAGTTTAATTTAGTAGAAACTTATCTCATCTCAGTGTGGAAACAAGCTTATTTGCATGTTTTTTTTTTCTCTTTGTGTCTCTCAGACCTGCAGGCCTCCCAGTCCTTTGAACACTACAGTATATCAGATAAAGCCATGGACTACAGGATCCTGCAGATGGACGAGGACCAGGACAGGATGTATGTGGGCTGCAAAGACCATGTCCTCTCCATGGACATCAACAACATCACCCATGGCACGCTGAAGGTCAGCAGATGTTTATTAATAGAGTCTGCGATTAACATTTTCTTCTAATGCAAGCGCTGGCATCTCTTTTTCTCTCGCCACCACAAAAGAGAAAATAAAGTGTTTGTTAAATTTAACAGTATGTAAGGCACATAAAAAACAGCTGCAGTGCTATTATTCTAATCTGTGCAATGATATGCAAATTACTATACATTTGCCAGGATCAGAACAATTTTAGGGTTGTTCAAAAGGTGCATAAAAATGCTCGAGCTCTCTGATAACTGATTTGGCATGCAGTGAAGGAGTTATCTTCAGTGTAATTGACAGGCATGAAGTGCATAAACAGATGGGAAAGCATTTAGGTTCCCCCAGGGAGTGCCGCAGCGCATCCATTTTTTCCAAGTAAATTGCTTGATATAGTCATTGAGTTAGACCTTTAAGCACCTCTCCTGGGTTTGAGAACACACACATTTTCCACAGGCGGTAGCTGGCTGTAATCACCGACACTGACGCTTCTATCCAAACTGAAACTTTTAGAACATTTGCTTTGTTCATTCTCCACTAATTTTCGCTGTGATTTCTGTCTGTGTAAACAGGATGTGATCAATCCTCAGTGTGGGCATATTGATGTTATGTCTCTCTCAATCTGTTACTGGTTTCCTGGGCTCACTTTCCCACTTGTCACTTATTTAAATGATGTGCTGTTTTTCCCACCAGGTGTTTTGGCCCGCGTCTACAAGCAAGATAGAGGAATGCCAAATGGCAGGGAAGGACCCTACGGTAAGAACCCTCAACTTTTCAGAATCCTCATCTTGGCTTTTTTATGGGGGCCTTTTAGAGTTCAACCAATAAATAGTAACGAATAATAAATAGAGATGCACATGAATACTCATATCAGCTCATGAAGCTGCTAATAGTTTAGGATTACTTATGTTTCATCTTAAAGACCACATATTTCATCAATATGAACGATAAACACAAATTCTACTGCAGATTATAGCCTCCCTTTTATATTATATGTGTAAAAGGTCTTCTTGCTTTTGCTGTTTTATGTGTTATGTCTGTTTTGTTGCGCTTTAATGTTCTGTTTAAAGCAATACTGTGTAACTTTTCAAAGAAACGATAACACATTCTTCCTCTTACAAAATTAAAACGTTGAATAGCAATAAAAAATGCACCGTTGCTCAACTGAATACACTCAGGGGTTTTGCTTCTACAGCCTCACTTGGTCTGGTATGACCAGTTGCTTATGGTGGCTAATGCTAAAAATTAAGTAGAATCTGTTCAGGATAAAGGCTTCCCATTGACAAGTATTGTAGTAATTGAACAAATTGCATAGGTAATGCATAAATCATCTTACACCAATACTGTCTTGGACCCCATAATGAGAAGCTAATACTGAGGTTACTAATGGCAGCTGACCTAATGAATTACATAAGAAACCCACAGGTTAGAAAACCAGTATATCCGATTAGCCCTCATGCGTTCCTGCTGTGATGGTCGAGATCTCGACTATAGGTTTTGTCAGCTGTTCCCAGATCCGTTCCTCCAAGTGGGTCTGCAGCGGAACTGTGCGTGCCGCCTCCTGGGATTTCCCTCTCCCATCTGCGAGCTTGTGTCAGGTCCAACCACATGTGTAGCAGGCAGCAGATGTCTACAGGGTCACCGACTGGCCCGGAGTCCTCCTGGCATCGGCACAGTTTGTCAGGACGAGAGTGAGGCGTGGGAGGATCGAGGGCCATGGATCGCAGTAGAAAAAATAAACCAGAATCAAAGCTCGCAAATGGGACGCAGCTCATTGACGCAGAGATTTCATAACCCGGCCTGATTCTGAGCAGCACTTGTTATCTGCAACAAGATTTAATGAAGACATACAGTAGGACTCAGAAGACTGATTCCTCCTCCGCCTCTGTTTCCCCTAATTGGGTTGTTCTGGAATAACTACATGCATGGTTGCCTATAGACACTGCAGTGCAGAGTACAGGCGGATAGAGAGAAAAGTTTTTAAAGAGGAAACCTCCCAAGCAACTTTTTACATAAATCGAAACCCTAATTAACTAAGTAACAGTACGAGTTACCATAAAAAGCATCAGACTACAACCAGTTTGTCCTACATTCTCCAGCATCTCTCCATCCCCTGATAGCAGCTGAGGTAATAGAGCCAGGGTTTTGTACAACATGCTGTAGCAGAAATAGAGGAGAAGCTGTTTCCTTTCACTGAGTGATTTGTGCTGCTCTGAGTCACAGCCCTGCCCGCTGCAGACATGCTCCCACAAATATTTGCGTGAGCCATCTCTGTGTGGAGCCACTCAATGAGCCCTCCTCCTTCCTATCGTCCCTTTCTTACTTGCAACTCTGCCAGTTTCTCTTCTAAAAATTTCAGTTTCTCTTTCTGTCTTACTATTTTTTCCACTTTTCTTGGTCACTTTTTCCAACTCTCGGTTTCTGTTTCACCGCAGTATATTTCATTTTCTCTCTTCCATAATGCTGCTCTCCTTTCTCATGGGTTTCTTCATTTGAATCAGAGCCCCCATCCCTCTGTTATGGTTACCCTCCCCATCTGTATATATTAACTTCCTTTTCTCCAATAGAGTCTGTGGTGAGGCGGGGCTCCAGAGAGCGACCGCACATTGTTTGCACTGGAGGGTGGCATCGAAGGAGAAATATAGACCAACCAGGTTGATTAAGTCTGTTTGCTGCTAGCTCAAAAGCCTCCACCTTAAGCTCAGTGTGATCACCACTTAAACTTGTTTATCTGGCATAGTCACGAAGGCTGCGTGTGTGGATAGGCAACACAAGAGGAAAATAAAACAGGTTGCGGCTACATGTATGTGGCTCTGTGAAACTTGACATCAGATATGGGTGCAGGCTGCAGACCCAATGGGTATGTGAGGGTTGAAGAGGGGTGAGATGAGATGAAAAGGTGATAAAAGTGAGGAGAAAGAGAGAGAGAAAGAGAGAGAGATTAAAAGGAGGAAGATAAATGACAGAGATGGGTGTGTGACGGTGAAAATTCAGTTGTTTTTCGTCGACAGCTCTCAGTGGAGCTGTGCACCGACCGTGAGCTGCAGCAGCTGCCATTCCTGCAGACCATGGCCAAGTTCCTGACGGCTCCCTGGATACGAGTTCCTCTCCTCCCCACTTCTTTCCTCTCCCTCTTCCTTTCGCCACTGGTTTTCTGCAAGCTCAGGCTCAATTAGCCACGAAGTCCAGCACTCCCGCTGCTGCTATTCGGGTTTGGGAAGTGAAAACAGAGATGAAGGGAGATCAGTAATGTGACTTACCTAGATATATCACATATACCACTGACATTCTTTTTCCACCAACCTTAATACCAGACCAGTGAGCTCTGGGATTGTTTGATTGCGCAGTATGTGATTGTATAACCGTCACAGCAAGTGAGATAAGTTTGAATTACTCCCTCTTATGGAATAGGATACTTCAGAAGAGATAAACAAGTTCTGTTCACTTTGGCTGTATACCAGGAAATAGACTTTATCCTCTGATATGTCTGTTTCAGTACATTGTTTTCATATTTTTTTTATCTCTGCTATGACACAGTCATTTTTCATAGTGCTGTAATGGATTGGGGAAGTGTTGCCAACTGCCAACTTTTATTATATATTTTTTAAAAAGGTTAAATAACATCAAAGCAAATAATAAAAGTTATGAGATATGAATGCTAAGCTACTGTTTAGCTAGCATTTAGCTAGAATGCTAAGCTATTGTAACAGTACTGCAAGTGAAGAAGAGTCATGAAGTTAGCGAATTGACTCACCAATGCGCCTGATACAACAATATTTATCTAAAGTTAGCTAACATTAGCTAATATTAGCCATCATAAGCTACTGGTCATACCAGACCAAGTAAGGCTGTAGCAGCAAAACTCCGGAGTGTATTGAATTGATCAGTGGTGCATTTAGTTGCCTATGATTTCAACTTTTTATTTGTAATGGAAACAGTGTTATTTCTTCTCTCATAAGTTACACAGTCTCGCTTTAAAGTCTTGAGCAAGGACGCTCATCTTATAAAAGGTTCCTCATAACAATTTACTGTAGGTTTAACATTTCACTGGAATGAATCGGAGTGACGTTTTTATTGCTGTCTCTCACCTACTGGACTTTTAATGTGTCTTTTTGTTTATCTGTATTTTCCAGCACGGCTGTGGGAACTTCATCCGGGTGGTGCAGCCTTATAACAGAACTCATTTGTTCATGTGTGGCAGCGGAGCGTACAGTCCCGTCTGTGTGTACATCAACAGGGGCCGCAGACCAGAGGTGGGAACACGATGACAGATTCACTTCACTAAATAGACAAACTCTCGACGGTATAAACCATGTTTTGGGGACATTTGCCTGGTGGTCAACTCAGCCATTACTGTAACTGTGAGAGACCAAAACTGTTGGTGTGTTCGGTAGATTATTCACTCTAGTTGTGCATTAAAACACTTAAGGATACACTCCAGACTGCTGAATGATACCTCACCACTAACATGAAAAAAATAAGAACATCTAGTGCCTCTAATTATAAATTGTATTTAAACTTAATATGTGGATATAGTATCCATTAAAATTAAAACAATGTCAAGGGAGTTTGGTGATGGGACATTTTGTAAAGCTGAAAATAAAAGAAGAACATGCAGAGGTTCTCTGGTGGTTATTCCAAAAATAAACCTAATTACATTAATTTAATTGAGTTAATGTAATTAATGTGATCATTGCTCAGTTGGGACACTAATTCGTAACACTCTTCCTCTTTGTTACTCCCAAACAACACCGTTAGTGTTCACTGTTAATGTCACCCCTCAGCACAATAAAATCAAAGTAGTGGGAACACTGCCACCCAGAGCAAGTAAACAAAAATTATCTTCTTTAGAGAGATTAAGTAATCATAAAAATGCCTCAAGGGATATGGATGAGATTTTTTTTTGATAAATCAGATATAATGTCATTGCTTGGAGGTTCAAAACAAAATACAACATGTTTTTGATTGATAGCTGCAATAATATGAAATAAAATTTCTTTACACCACTCTCTACTCGAAGGAGTACAACATTACTGTAATTCAGTCACCAAGTTGTGGAAAGGTACAAAGAGGACGACTCATCACAGTTTATCTTTTCCTGAAATTAAATTCATGTGTAGCATCAGATAGCAATTCATTTTTAACAATAGCATATTCTTTGACCGGTTTAGTAAGAATTTATAAGAGTCATCATGTGGTAAAAAGTTGTTAGAGACTCCATAAGTTTGTATGAGCAAAGTTTTCGTGTACTCAGTTTGATGCCACATGAGAGGAGATGCTGAGGATAAGAGGGAGAAAATTGAGCTCTACTGTCAGGGATGGAGGGCTGATTTCTGGGCGCTCCACTCTCATCTCCGGCCACACAGCTCTGTAAGTGAGAGCAGGGAAGCCCTCCAGGAGAAAAGTGCTCACTGAGTGAACAACATTTAGCCGCAGACTGATGACTGCTGCCAAACGCTAATAAGCAGAGAGAGAGGGCTCCCAACCAGGCTCTTTCCGCACTGCGGTGTCTTTTGTCATTTGGGGTTTTTGTTTGAAAGGCAGACTGCTCTGTTTGCAACTTCTGAGCTCAAACATGTCAGTGTCTCAAGAAAAGGGATCTGTTAAGTATAACAAGCTGCTGTAGTGGGAAGTTGACGGCAAGCTCAGTGTGGACCTTTGCCCTGAGAACGTGCCCCAGACTATTATATTGTTTTGAAACTTGATAGGATGGCTGCAACAGACAGGTCATTTGCATGTGTGAGTGTTCTTGTGTCTTACTTTTTGCTCTTCAGATGCATAGTGAATTATACACTGCAATAAATGTCCATCTTACCGAGTCAATTGGTCTTTTATGTAGTCTTTAAATCTTTATAGGGTGTGATAACACTCGTTTTCAGAGAGGTTACACTGGAAACAGAAATTCCTCAGAAGCATTTTTCAGTTGTCACTTGTTGAAAGATAAATATTATTTTAAGGATTCACTTCAGACACCTTTTAAGGCATATAAAAACACAAAATGTGTGTGTGTTATGGAAACTATGAATACACAAATATTTGTTGCAAGATGTCTCCTACTGCACTGAAATTTTAAGTGTGTTTGCTCTGGGAGTTTCAAGTTTCCACATCACGCTTGTGTGAGTTACATATTCGACCGTGATTGGCTTCCAAACTAGGTGTGATCTCACAATGTACACATCTTTAACTGAGATTTAAGGTGAGCACAAAGAAACTTCCCTCCTTCAGCACATGTATCTAAAAACAGCCTTTTACTGTCAAACTCTGCACATACATCTCGCTTCACACTGAAAGTCAAACATCCAAGCAAACATTAAACAAAACACATTTTTGAGAGGATGGGGGCTTTAATGGTTCATTGCAACATGAAATTACTTGTTAAAATGGATACTTTTTGCAGTGTAGAGGTTCATGACAGAACTTACCAGATGGATTCAGTCCACCTCCAGAACTTCTTGGCAAACAGACACACTTTCCTGGAAAAATACTCCTCGGCTGATGTCACCCTCATCCCATTCAAGGAAGTTGCATCGCCACCATGGGCCAGATCTAAATAGGATGGGAGAGGAATTTACCCAGGTTACTGTAAGGGTTAGGCGCATGGCCCGTCCTGTCTGCCACCAGGAGGGAGTTGAAACTTGGCAGCCTTTCCACCAGAGATGGAGAGATGGCTATCCAACACATTAGCGGGGAAATTCCTCCTCTCCTCCCAAATGGAATGTTCCTTTTACTGTCCCACACGGGCCAGTTAAGGTGGACCAGGCCAGGTCCGTTTCTGTGCATCCTTAAAACCAAAAGGGATGGAAACGTGAGCAGGGCTACCCTGTGGGACATTTGGTACGCTCATACATGCAGTTTTATTGCAGTAGAGGCCACTAGACAGAATAACTTATCATATAAAACTGTCTCCAAATTCTCTGACTTCCTCTTTTCTCTGTGGCAGGAACAAGTATTTCACATTGACTCGAGGACCGAATCTGGAAAAGGGAGGTGCTCCTTCAACCCTCAAGTGAATACAGTCTCCGTCATGCTCAGTAGGTGCCTCCTACCTCTACCTCACTGATTTCTGCCTCTTCAAAACCCCTGAAAAAATTGTAATTACCAAAATGAAGACCTTAAAGTTTTAGTGTATTTTTCTACAGCAACAGAGCTCCCTTCATTGGTGTTCTCCAAGGGGGCGTGAATTTTTGGTGTGTGACAATAATGGTACTGTAATTTGATTGGTGCAGTATTTGTGTGGGCGGACACTAAAAATAGTTCATTTCAACTCCAACAGACGCACAGACAGTAGTTCACCAGCTGGTTTTGAAATTGTTAGCCATTGCTGTGTTCATGCCATATGGGATGGATGGTAGAGATGGGAAAGACTGTCATGTTAACGACTAGTAATTAAGACTTGGATGTGACATGAACGAAAATTCAAAAAATATATACAATAGCTGCAGTATCAATATAATTTACATTTCTTTGCACTAAAAGTGAGGGGAACTCAAATTTCAGCTTTGCTTTAATACACATCAAATACAGAACACTAGAGGCTAATGCAGTACCTCCTTCAGGTCAGGCCCTCTCCCCCAGTCTCTCTCCTTTGATCTCTGATTGGTCGAGGGGTGTTGGGTTGCTGTTGACACGACTTAAGGTGACACATTGCACCCTCAGCTCTGCTTTCTGACACCTGAGTATGGCCATGTCAGCAGCAGGTTTGCCAGCTAGTGAGCGCCTTCAGAGATGCCCAGGATTGAGCCAGAGAGGAGGGTGGAATAACCTAAAGGGGTTGGGAGGAAGGTGCTCTGCCAAATAGAGTCGAGGTCAAAGGCAAAGCTGTGATAGCAGAGATGCAGCACTCCGACCCTAAGAGGACAATCAGAGGCAGTGTCAGGGCTCAATAAAATTTGTGCTTCATCTCCCCATCCTCATGTTTTGGACCCGTTGCCGTCTGTGTGCTGTCGACACTCGCTCTTTAGCAAGCTAGCTTGGATGTGGGCCACATACCCCTAATCCTCCCCTAACTTGCCCCACATCCTCCAAAACACATGGTCTGGAACTGATGGATGATGAAGTGAGAGTAAAGGAATGATAAAAAGCATGAAGCGGTTGTGGAGAGCACAAAGCCTCTTATTAGCAGCAGGACACACACAGACTGCGAATCCATTGTTAAATCTACAAACATTTATTCATTTTCATTAATAGAAAAATCATATTTATCAGTCATAGAATAAAATATTGGTGTATTTTATCCATATTATCTTAATTGTCTTTTCAGGCTCTACAAAATATGTGAACATATTGTTGATTTGTTGTGTGTGTGCATTCCTCTAGACCAGGAGCTGTTCTCAGGCATGTATATCGACTTCATGGGGACAGATGCTGCCATCTTCAGGAGCCTGACCAAGAGAAATGCAGTGCGGACAGACCAGCACAACTCTAAGTGGCTTAGTGGTGAGCACACAAACATTCTCTAAAGATTTTGAATGTATATGTATTGATTAATTTACACAAATAAGATGGGGGGTTTTTTCTTTTATTTATTGATGGAAATTGTTAAAGTCTCCATGTATTCCTTTCTGTTATTCAGAGCCAATCTTCATTGACGCCCACCTGATACCAGACGGAACAGACCCCAATGACGCCAAATTGTATTTTTTCTTCCGCGAGAGGCTAACAGATAACAGTGGAAATACTAAAAATATCCACACCATGGTGGCCAGAGTGTGTCCAGTAAGCGCTTTTGTTTGTGCCTAAATAAATCAATAGTGTATGTTTTTGTGGTTTTGAGTTGCAATGTGCAGCTTTTGTCTGCAGAATGACATTGGAGGACAGCGGAGCCTGGTGAACAAATGGACCACCTTCCTTAAGGCCAGGATGGTGTGTTCAGTTCTGGAGGAAGATGGCACCGAAACTCACTTTGACGAACTTGGTAAGTAAAATGAAGGAACAGGAACACTATTGTAGTGTTTTATGTATTTCCTTTTATTTGTTGAGTGACTTCCAAGATCGCTTTTTATTTTCACAGTCCAAGAAACAAATTTAAAACAAGCTTTGTATTTCAGAAAATACACGGCCCGAGACCATCTTAATTCCCGAAAGCTCGCTATTTTTGTTCCAAGGTTTCCAGCAATTGCTTTCTCCATAAACAATCCATGGAGCTTCTTTTGTTTGGTCTGGATTAGGGCTGTAGCTTTTTATCAATTTTCATAACAATTGGTCTGTTGCTTTAGGTTACTTTGTATTAGTTTATGATCATATTATTTCAGTCCTTTCTCAGCCTCAGCTTTGAAAACTACAAACACCAGCTCGCAGCATTTTAGATCTGCTTTCCCATTTAGTTCATCAGACCAGTCCATCTGTCAGCATGTGCAGTTATTAATTCATGCATTCATCCCTTTTTGGCAATCTCACCTGTAGAATGAGGTGATATGGGATATAGGGAATTTGTGCATTTGTCTGTGTTTTCACTTACAGAAAGTATGTTTTTGCTGGAAGCCGATCAGCCCAAGGGCCTGTTGGTGTTTGGAGTCTTCACATCCACAAGGTAAGACCGACGGCGATGAAGCCAACTGTAACATTCCTGCAGGCCTCAGTGGTTATGTTAATCACTGACTGGATATCAGCGGGAGGGGATGTGCTTGTCAAAGGCCCTGTTACATAGAGACGTCATGTGTCATGTTGCAGAACAGCTTAGTCAGATGATGAACTATCAGTTACAACATCCTGGTGGCTTCACCATATGGCCTTCGTTTTGATGTTCTTCCCTTCTGATCGCAAGCAGCAGTGCATTATTTATAGTACACATTGATACACAATATGTATTACATGATATGCATTGTTGGATGTGTTCCACAAGCACGGATTTTTTGAGTGCAGAGAGAATTTCATCATTGTATTTTTGAGACAGGTGAAAGCCGAGCCTTGTTCATCAGGTGTCAGAGAAAAAAGGAAGGAATATGGTCACCAGAACTATTCAAATGATGCTTAACATCATTTAAACATCATGATCTTTGACATAAGAAACTAAGGAAAGAAAAGTTTACCATATACTCTCTAAACCTCTGTGGTAACTGGAGAAAACCACATTGTACAAACGGATTAAACTACTTTAATTCATCCAAAAGTCACAGTCAGCAGGGTTCCATGGCAAATTCTGAGGTTTAAGGTCACTTGATCCGTCTGTTCTGATCTCTAATTGAGTTCGTCTGGTTAACCCAGGGTGACACTGCCACAGGCCCCGGTTCACTTGTTACCTCAGGATCATAGAAAGGCTATAGTAGTGTATCCTGGCTCAAAGAACACAGCCAAACCAAACAGTGAGGTCCTTGAGGTCTCTCAGCTCAATGTTATTCCTATCTCCACACTGTGTTTCTTCCTCCGTCTCCACTTCGCACAATATGCTTCTGTTCCCCTTTTCAACAAAGCCTCTTTTATGTGTTAAGCAGTGCGGTTTTAAATGACTGAGCCAAACCACATCAGATCAATGAGGGGGAAATAGGTGAGCGATCCCCACCGGAGAGTGGCAGCGGTTCCACCCAGACTGTATGACTCACACATCCTTAGAAACAGAGATCTTAATAAACAACTGCAGAATATTTTAGCTGGGTGCGTCTCGAGGTTGTGAGTGTGACAGGTTCCCACTGTTGTGTTTCATTAAAGTATGTATCTCATTTCCTCAGCTCCGTGTTTAAAGGCTCAGCAGTGTGTGTGTACAACATGGCCGACATCCTCACCGTCTTCAACGGGCCCTTCGCTCACAGAGAGGGGCCCAACTTTCAGTGGGTGGCCTTCCAGGGGCGCATCCCTTATCCAAGGCCTGGAACCGTGAGTTCATTTCTAGGCCATTCATTCATTCATTCTTTCATTCATTCTCTGGTTATTTCAGTGCATGATTCTACAACAAAATTTCACATAAAATATTCAACTTAACCTTACCTCCTTACATATCTCAAGCCAGAAAGGGAGTAGGGGGGAGGAAAAACCTTGTATTACCAGCCTTCTTCTTAAAAAATGAATAAATAACATCAATGATTTAACAACCTTTTGCTATAAAAACTGCAATGCACAATGGACACTATTGCCTTTACATAATCTAGGAGATGAATAAAAAGATTACCAAGCTTATTGTCTATTGTTAAAAAATGTTTTCAGACATTTTCAATACCATCATTGTGTCTGAATAATCCTTTTATCAACAGTACATTTGCAGAAAATTAAATCATTGCATGAAAAATGCATCTGCAAACATAGTAAACTGCAATATCCTCCACACTTAAAAATGAATGAATGAAACAAGTAAATACATCAACTAAACATAATAAAGGGTCCCCAGTATGGACCCCTGTGGGACTCCATATTTAACCTTCATACATTCAGATCAATTATCATCAAACTGTACATATTTTTGTCACTTATCTTAATAACTACCATGAATAAACTATCCCACATAAAGAAATACATGCACTGTATATTGTCAATGATTTTAACACAATACACTCACTTCCTTTCGTTTCTCCAGTGTCCCGGTGGAGCCTTCACACCTGACATCCAGACAACAAAAGAGTTCCCAGACGATGTGGTGACCTTCGTACGGAATCATCCAGTCATGTTCAACCCAATCTACCCAGTGGGGAGGAGACCTCTGGTGGTTCGGACCAATGCTGACTACAAATACACGTCAGTGGCAGTGGACCAGGTCATGGCTGCCGACGGCAACTACCAAGTGCTCTTTCTGGGCACAGGTATGAATGTAGACAGGTCCTGCAGATTCTACCAAAGTACAGGCAACTTTGAGGGTTGTTTTTTTTTTTTTTAAGTCTGCCAGCATTATGAAGTGATCATTTCTTATGGCTATATTATTTCATGTATATCCTCCAGAACTAGTTTGATTAGATATGGAGTCTTTAATGAGTGAATTTGATTTAAACCTCACTTGATTCCAAAGCAAATTAAACAATTGTTGTTGAGACAAAGGATTATCAAGAGAATGATATGCATTATTTCAAGGTGTGATATTTGTTCAACAACAGATGAGACGGCATTGAAAAGGGAAATTATTTCACTGAACTGCGATCGCTAATATACAGCGATAGAGATACACCTCAGTTAGTTAGGTCAGTTACAAGCAATAAAACAAGCCTTCTCTCATTTGAGTCATCAGTGAGGCATTTCATAAGTAAATGACTGCTGAAAGGAGCCCCATTGCTAAAGCTAATTATCAGATAAACAGATAACAGGGGAGATAGTACACCGTGGGTATGTTGGCTAATTTGAAAACACACGTGATAGCGTGACTCAGCATAAATGATGCCACATATAGATCATAGACAGGGTGACAAGATAAGGTCCTTCAGGAGAGGACTCTGACCTCTTATGGTTTAATTTTATTGACTCAGGTGTAAATGGTCTGCGGGTGGGTTGAGATCATTTGACTCTCTACCATCTTTGTGTTAATCAAATGTCAGTCTTGATATTGTCACTTGTTTTTAGAAACTACCTGAAACACATGAAAGTGCATTTTCACCTCACAGGCAGAAGGTTTTTAAATATGATTGTGACATTAAATGTTGCTCCAGAGAGCTCTTGTGTAGAATATATACCGATATCTGTTGTTTCTGCGCGTATAACACGGTGGTTAAACTGAATAATATGTGTGTGTGTGTGTGCATAATTATGCGTGCATTGTGCGCATGTTTGCATTCAGCAAGCCGCTCTGGGACTCTAGCTCACAGCTGCTTGTGTTTATCAGGCAGCCTCTCCATTCTGTTTCTCCTGCCCGGATTCTTGAAGAAAAGCCAGTGCTTTCCAACCGTATCTGAGCCCGAAAATGCCGCTTTGTCTAAAGGATGAGGGAGACGCTCTTATCAGGCGTTTCCAGGAGCTGTTACTGTAACTCTTTCTCCCTGCTCTGCTGCTCCAACTCCCAGGACAAAACAGCGTTGTTGATGACGGTAGTGTTGCATTTTGCCCTTTTCGTGGCCCTTGTCCTCCCTTGTGCGGGCTTAAGAGCTTCCATTCCCACTCCTGCCACAGTTGATTTTGCTATGGAAACTGGCCATGGCTATCATGCCTAATTCAAAAGCAAACATGGGCAAAGGAAAACAGACTTGGAGTTTATTTTTTTCACTGGCAGTTATATTCTAGTTTCACTGACGGCACACATGTCTTTGTTGAGTGTGTGTAGCCATATCTGTTTCACACAGTTGTTTAATGCGTGTGTGTGGTTACAACTCAAGACATGTCTGCTTTCTGCCCCCAGACAAAGGTACAGTACAGAAGGTGATTGTCCTGCCAAGCAATCACTCCCTGCATGAAGATCTGATCCTGGAGGAGCTGGAAGTGTTTAAGGTCAGCTGTCTGTTTTTATCCCCCGTTCTTTTATTCCACTCTTACTTTCATCCCTTTTCTCTCCCAAAATCAAAGGCAGTGAGGAGGAGGGAGAGCCTGGCCACAACACAAAGGCCAGGGGGCAGACAGACAAAAGGCAGGGTGGCATTCAGGAGATGGATGTTCTGCAGTGTAGTGCAGCGTAGAGTGATGGGAAACATGCTTGCATACTGCAAGAGTCTGGTTGTTGCCCCGAGTGGACCTTCGCACATGCTGTTTTATCTTAGCTCAAATCACTAAAAGTGTGATCAACCTGTGATCAGATGTAAAGGCCACGGCTCCTTTGATCTTCCACTGCACCTGGACTATAGCAGCCCGTCACTCAGAAGAGATTTATTCTCAAAAGGCGGAATATATAAATTCTAGAAAGTTAAAGACATCTGGCAAGAAGCTGATCCTAGGTGGCTACCTTCTCTGCTATGACTATTTTCTCATTAAATAAAAGTGTGATAAGCTGTTATCGGCAATAGAAAACATTTTTTTTAAGCTTTTTTGTAGAGAGTTAGAAGAGAAGGTCGATAGCAGCCTCACGTCTGTATGGTAAATATGAAGCTACCACGAGCAGCTGGTTAGCCTAGCTTGCATATCCCTCCATAAAACCACAACATTACTTTTTTTTATTAAACAAATAAGAAATAACATATTAATTAGTGAGCTTATAGGTGCTGCTAGGTGGATTTTGTTTCCCCTTGTTTCCAGTCTTTGTGCTAAGCTAAGCTAACCGGCTGTTGGCGGTAGCTTCATATTTACCATATGGACATCGACAGATAATCATCAAACTCTCTGCAAGAAAGCAATTAAGCCTGTTAATTACTATTCCTTTAAAATTGTGATAGAAATAACTGTTAACAATGTCTAAAAGCTCTGAACGTGGCTCTTGTATGTGCTATTTTTCAGAATCAAGCTCCTGTTACAAACTTGAGAATATCCTCCAAAAAAGTAAGTGTCCTTCCAACTTTATTTTCCTCACATATTAAGTGCAGTTTTATTGTTTTAATATGTTATTCATTGTCTGTGGCTACTATGTAATGTACGAAAGAGAAATCTCTTGTGCATAATAAGCCTCCCAAAGGCAAGGAAATAATAAGCCATAATTATTTCGGCGCTCTGCCTCATTTTCCTGTCAGCCGGCCACTTATTAAGACAAACAGGGCGGCTGACATTTGAACTGTTTACTTTTCAGCAACAGCTGTACGTCAGCTCGGAGTTCGGGGTCTCGCAGGTCTCCCTGCACCGTTGTCACGCTTACGGCTCGGCTTGCGCTGACTGCTGCCTCGCCAGAGACCCCTACTGCGCCTGGGACGGACTCAGCTGCTCCCGCTTCTATCCCACCGGCAAAAGGTACACAAAGGTTTACAGTTTTAGGGTTCATAACTGTGGTTTTGTGCCAGTATTCAGTGTCTTAAAATTTCACGCAAAGAAGTATTTAATGTCCACCAAGGATTGTTCTCCTGGCAGTGTAAAAAGAGCTTTTAAGCCCCAAAACAAATTTTTCAGTGTTAATAAGTGCTGACAGGTGTTGATTAGGGAGCCCATTCATGAAGGCAGCTATTCGAAACTTTCACAAGTGTTGAATAAACATTTACGTAGTGCAGATTTTTGAAAAGTATACAGTATTTCTGTTCACCTGCGTTCATTTTGCCCAATTTGCCATGAGAATCTAGTTAGGTTTTGGGCTTCCAATAGACAATCAAAGTAGTATTGTACAAATCTGAAATCAATCAATGTACCATGCCCAGTCATACTGAATGTGGGCGACAGCTGATGTACAACATGTGAGGGCAAAAAGATCACATGACTGGAATCCTTCAGTACACACTTCAGTGTAAGTCATGTCACTGATTCTGCTTTTGTTGTTTCCCTCCCTCCGTCTAGACATAACACAGACAAGGAGGTATGAGCGACACCTCGGCTCTGAACCGATACCTCTCTGGTCTCTTTAAGGACCAGCTGCCTGTCTCTTGACATTCCAGTCAGACGCAGGTCAAGTTTAGTTTGGTTGCAGAACAAAAGCGCAGCCCCTGTTTTCCTGTGGAAAATGTGTCTGAAATGTGTCAGCTGTTTACATGCTCTTTTCCTCAAGCTGTTATATATGAGTGTGCGCCACTGAGTGGAATAACAGTCAGATTTTCCTCATATTGTTTTGGCACTGACTGCTCCCTCCACAGTTTCAATATGCGATGAACATGTGAGGAGGAAGGTTGTTATGATTAAGATGTCTTTTTTCTGTTTTTAGTAAAAGTGTATTTATACTCATTGCTATTTTTTCTTTTTTTAGGAGAAGCAGAAGGCAGGACATTATGCATGGAAATCCACTCACTCAATGCAGAGGATTCAATCTTAAAGGTAATTAAAGCTGCACTAATCAATATATTTATATTAACAAAGGATCAAATGATTATGTGTAATATGAAAGGTGTCTCTCCTAGGGACAAACCCACAGAGAATTTTCACCCGACTTTGCATTTTCCCTCAGCTCTACAGAGCTTTGCCTCTTTTAGCTAATTGTTTAGATTTAATGGCCCACAAACCTCACAACAGCAGGCAGTTGTTTTAAGCAAAAAGCTCTGATGAACCCACTGTACACTACCTGCCCTGCTCCAGACAGCAGCCAAAAGCAGCTAGCAGCTATAAAGCTAAAAAAGACATTTTTCTTAGGAGTTAGTGGGAACCAAATAGAGCTAAAACAAGACTAAATATTCAACAGACAGAAACACAACTCTAAATGAATGCTAATGTTGCTTCATGTTAGCAGAATGTGTTAATAGATAACTGTTTGCTAACATGTTAGCCCTACAAATTTATAAGGTGATATTATGTCAATGTTTTCAGCTTGTTTTTAACTTTCTCTGTCCCCAAGTGTCCAAAAAAAAATCAAGTAATGCAGCTTTAAATATTTACCTAAAATATGTATTTGTAAAGGGACATTTGTCATGTCAGACATACAGTACTTCCACAACACATTCACATTTACACAGACTTTGACAAATTAACTGTCATTGTAAAAATGAGTCCACATTTGATGGCAAAACTGCCATCAATAGAAGATTATTGCAGTTGTTCAACTATTGTTTGTTTTAGTGTGTTCATGTGCCCATCCAGCTGTGTTTGTGCTTGTTTGTGAGTCCAGGTACTGCACAACATGCTTCACGAAAATTCAAAGACTCGACGGGCAGGGTGCAGTTTAATGAGACGAGAGGATTTGCTCCCCAGAGTGTTCCATTTCCGTGAACAGTTTACATCTCTAAATTAACACGAGCTTGGGGAACCAACCATATGGCCATTACCACTAATTAGTCAGAACCCTGTCATACATCCAGCTGAGTGATGGACCATATAGCTGCAACAAAAACGACACAATAAATGAGACGAAACTGAGCTGGTCCTACGCATTGAAGGTTGTTTTGTTAGTCTGTGGAAACAGAAGAAGTCTGGGTGGAGTTTGGTAGTGCTGCAGGTGTCAGACTAAGCTTTGTGTCAACATTTCACTCTGACTGTTGGGACTTCAGACAGATTTGAGTCCATCTGTGGGGTTTGTGTCTGTCAGCAAGTGACGTCTGATGTGACTCTGTGTATGTGTGTGTGTGTGATAGCCTACAGAAACGCAGTGGAGATGACGCAGTACGGCGTGAAAAACAACACCACCTTCCTGGAGTGTCTTCCCAAGTCTCCCCAGGCCTCTATCCGCTGGCTTATTCAGAGGGACAATGACAGGAGGAAAGAGGTCAGTTTGACTTTTAGAGGGGTCGAAGGTCAACATCACAGCCTACCCTTGCTCAAATGTAACAAGCTGAAGTGGGGCCAAGGACACGAGGAAAAAAACTTAGAGATTAGAGAGTAGCTGATTAAATGTCCTTTTCCGGATTTAAAGGGAGCTGCTCTGATGGTTTGGTCACATAGTTAAATACTACATCAAACATGAAACATGTCATAGGAATCAAATGAGCTCACACGCTTGATAAGGACTTGTATCGCCTGAGGAATGACATGGTGAATACTTATTGGCAGCGGAGCATCCTAATGAGCGGTGATACAGATCAAACATGATATGGACCTTGACTAATGACTGGATTCTCAGCGGGGAAACATCCAAATATTTGACAAGCCTTTAACCTTTTGACAGTGTATGAACAATTAAATAAATCTGGGCAAGAGAGCGTCTGCTTGATAAAGACACATCTTTTATGGATTTACCTCACCGTTTTATGGCCGTTTCCCCATGAGAATAAAAGTTGGCCTTAAAAATAAATCACTTTAGTTTTATGGTGTGTAATTGTGAGTCTTTTCCAAGCTGAGCTGATTTTAAAGTCGTCAGTGGAAAAAGTGTTGCATAAAAAGATAAAAAGTGTTGCATCAGTTTAGTCTCGTCCTTTTACTCTTCAAGTGATACTACAAAAAGTCTAAGAATAAAGAATACTCATTCACAGTACCTAGATAATAAGATTTTAAGATTTTCATGACGTCTACAACAAAATGAATTCATCGAAGTGGCTCTAATTTTCGTCTGTGCTTCAACTTCAACCCTTCCGGCTTTACATATCACTTACACTTCGACGATTAAAACTTTCAGATGAACAGAATCGTCAGCTCCTTCCAGCACTTTCACCTCAGCAAATAATTCAACATCACTCAGAAGCTGAAGTGTTCATTTAAGTGTAAAGTCTGGTAGTGCTTACTCTTAAACTGACACTTCAACTTCTTTCAGCAGTTCCACTTTGACTGCCATTTCAACTTCTTTGAGTGATTTTATTTTGAACGACACTTGGGCTTCAATTTCTTTTAGTATTTCAGCTATTTCAAGTGTTTGAACTGCAAATTTTCAGCAGCAACCAAAAAATTGTCCTTTTCCAATTAAGTATATGTACACTGAACAAAAATATGAACGCAACACTTTTCTTTTCGCTCCCATTTTTCCCAAGTCACTCCCATTTTTCCCAAGTTGAAATAAAAAAATCTAAGACTTTTTCTATGCACACAATTTCTTGCGACTTATTTCTTTCAAATTTTTTACACAAATTTGTTTAAATCTCTGTTAGTGAGCACTTCTCCTTTGCCAAGATAATCCATCCACTTGACAGGTGGCATATCAGGATGCTGATTAAACGGTATGATTAGTACTTAGGCCGGTCACAATAAAAGGCCACTCTAGTTTTAATTTTGGGGGTGGCGGAGGGGGTCATGGATCAGAAATGTCAGTATCTGGTGTGACCATCATTTGCCTCATGCAGTGCGACACATCTCTTTCGCACAAAGTTGATAGTGGCCTGTGGAATGTTGCCCCATTCCTCTTCAGTGGCTGTGAGAAGTTGCTGGATATTGGCAGGAATTGGAACACACCATCGTACACATTGATCCAGGGCATCGTCCTCACCAGGGTCTTGACCCCTTGACCATCAGCTGTCCGGTTGGCTGGTCTCAGATGATCTTGCAGGTGTGGAGGTCCTGGGCTGGTGTGGTCACACGTGGTCTGCGGTTGTGAGGCCGGTTGGATGTACTGCCAAATTCTCGGAAACGACATTGGAGACAGCTTAGGGTAGAGAAATGAACATCTAATTCACGGCCAACAGCTCTGGTTGACATTCCTGAAGTCAGCATGCCAATTGCGCGCTCCCTCAAAACTTGTGACATCTGTGGCATTGTGTTGGGTAATAAAAATGCACATTTTAGAGTGGCCTTTTATTGTGACCAGCCCAAGGCACACCTGTGTACTAATAATGTCGTTTAATCAGCATCCTGATATGCCACACCTGTTAGGTGGATGGATTATCTTGGCAAAGGAGAAGTGCTCACTAACACAGATTGAAACAACTTTGTGAACAAAATTTGAGAGATACCTATTGTGTATGTAGAAAAAGTCTTAGATTTTTTATTTCAACTTATGAAAAATGGGAGTTAAAACAAAAGTGTTGCGTTTGTAGCCTACAAGAGAAACCGAAATAAAGAGTTATGAAATAGTCCATCTTGTCTTTTTCCAAGCATTTTAGAAAAAAAACATTACTCAGCCATTCCAATGTTTGATCACCTGTTTATCATCTGATTATTTCAGGATTTTGTTAAAATATTTCATGAAAAATCAACACTTTTAGTATGTACAATACAGAAGAAAGAAAAGACCGTTCTTAATTGTGATTCATTTCTCGATAATGTGTGACATAACATGTGAAGGAAAAATCTAAATTAAGTGCAACTATACTGGAGGGATTAGCATCACTCCTCCAAAGGATTTTCCCTCATTTGGTGTTTCAATTGGTATTTTAGGGAATAGTTGTTCAAATGGGTTGGCCTACAAAGGTTTCTTTTTCACCATTAAGTGACCCCTTTAATCTGCATTTAGTATTTTTCTTTGATTTGTCACCTGTCTGTACTGTATAGTTACTGATTTGGATCTTTTCTAATTCTCTGCTACAAACCATGTGGATGGTGTTATGACACAACCTAATTGTGCCGCCCACAGGTGAAGCTGAGCGACCGCGTCGTCTCCACAGAGCACGGCCTCCTCATCCGCTCCGTCCAGCTGTCCGACCAGGGCCTTTACTACTGCCTGACCACCGAGAACAGCTTCAAACGCACCGTTGCCAAGATCCGCCTGCGAGTGCTGAGCGAGGCCATGGTGAGCGTGCTGACAGACAAACAGCAGTCGCCGTGGGCCTGGGCCAGCTCGTTGCACCCTAAGGTCCTATTGGCAGCTTTCAGTCCGGCAGAGAGCCTGGCTGTACAACAATACTGCAAAGAGAGGAAGGAGCTCCAGAACCTCCAGCAGAGGCAGCAGCAGCAGCAGCCTCAGCCGCCTGGACCTCTCAGGGGGGACCTGGCCAAACTGAAGCCCCTGCTGGACCGGAGGAAGAGCCGCAACCGTCGTAATCACCTCCCAGAGGCCTGACATGGGGAGCTGGCAGCTGCAGAAACTGACACTTTCCCTGTTTCTATAGCCAGATCCTCATTTTCCAACTCTCATCTCAAACTGCAGAGGCGCACAGTGGATGTACAGTAAAACGAGGAGGTGGGTGTGGGGAGTTGTTAGTCGGCAATATCTCTTTTTCTTGCATGAAGTACTGTGACCAGATGGCTGTGACATACACTAATGCACACGCACAGGCACCCACAAGCCATTCATTTGTCGCAGCCACACCACAAACTGAAGTGGGCCCGTTATGAGTGCCGCTAATAAACTGTGGTCTCAGTTGATATTGCTTATGATAATACACCTTGAGACACAGCTATGATCTTATCATACTTTACATATTAGAGGGAAAATTAGACCGGCCGGATATTAGCTCACAAAGGATTTGTTCTTTGTTCACGAAAAAGAGGAGGTAATTTGAAATCATGATAGTAAAGAGAGGAGATTGAAAAGGGACAAAAGGGAGACAGATGCATGTTTGGCAGCAAGTGCCCTCTCGAAGTATTATACTAGTATTTTATTAGATTCTACTTGCTTTTCTTTATTTACTTCAAACTAACAAAATTGTCTCTGTTCAGTGAAATGACATGTAGGGTAATAAAAAGTCAATTTGTGAGAAGAAAAAAACAGTTTTTTCTCTCTCGGGTTCACAGCCTCACGTACTGTCTACAATAGCTCTGTTCATACAAAGCGCAGATGGCAAGTGGCCCCAATAAAAAGCGTTATATTACAGTGCTGTAAGTTTAAAATGTTTTAAAGGCCAAACTTAACATCCAGTGCTGATGTTATCCAAACACAAATAGTCGTAAAATACTGAGTAGAAAATGAAAGTCTGTGTGAGCTGTTGCAAACATCTTACAGGATGTCTCCTATATTTATTCCTATTACTCAGACGTACATGTAAGAGAATGTGCCTCACTGTAATTCAGCTGCATATTGTATCATACTTCTCTTGTTTCTGGCACAGAAGCATGTTTATAGAGATTCATCTGTAATGTAGAGATCTCTTAATCCGTGCCTGGATTAGATTTGAGTAAGCAAACTAGTAGATACGCACATTTTAGTAAAACCTGAAAACATGGAGTTTACATCATTAGGTAGATGCTGAAATATGACAATATCCTTCTTTGGATCCACATTTTCCACATTGTCCGCAGCAAAGTGGACATACTTTTAATTCAGTAATTATCAGTGAGATAGTCTGTGAGATAGACCATTTGACATATGTGAATAGACTTTTTTTTCAGAAGCGTAGTTAATGTAGATAGAGATTATTTGTTGCTTGTGTACAGAGTATTTTTTTTGTTTCTTTCATCCTTTTAATTTAATGTCGTGCTGAGTTTTGTGAAAATGTTTTCATTGTGTATATAATTTCAACATATTTCACCAACTATGACTGTATCTGCAAATTGCAGAGATATACAGTGTTATTTTCATTCTGAGAAAAGACTTGTACCTTCCCTCATACAGATCTCTGCTCCACGTTTAATAAAACCGTGTGACCAGCATCATGTCAGCTTCAGCTCAGTGTAATTTCAGTGTTATGAAACATGTGTATTTCTATTTATTAATGTTATGATAGCCTGAATAAATCTGTTCAGATGAATCTCAGTTTTACAGAAAGGCCATGCATTTTATTGTCAGACATTTTTATTAGTATAATTTCTCAAAATGTGAACGTTCTCTTCCTGTTACTGGCCAGTACATCCTCCCTCTCTCCACATAATAGATTCAATGGTGGGGCATATCGTGTTACTGTATGATGACAGTCTTGTTATATTGCTTTAAAGGAACAGTCACACTGTTGTCACAACGAGATTTTGGGAAATAAGTTGATTTGCTTACTTGCCGAGAGTTAGATGAGAAGATTGATATCACTCTCATGTCTGTACGGTGAATATGAACACCTGGTTAGCTTAGCTTAGCTCAAAGACTGGAAACAGCTAGCCTGGCTCTGTCCGAAGGTAACAAAATTTCTTCATTAACAGGTAATATCTTAACAGTATAATCTGTACCGAAAAAAAGTGTAAGAGCAACAGATTTGGTTTTATCAAAGGTCATGTGCGGGATTTGTTACCTTTAGGCCTAGTCCACACATACATGGGTATTTTTTAAAACAGATATTTTTCCCCTTTAAAAAAAAAGTCTGTCTACACGACCTTTGTTTTAGAAAATATCTCCGTCAACATGAGAACGCAAAAACTATTCCAAATGCTCAAACAAGCATGCCCGGCCAGTAGGCGGCAATAAGGTCTACGTCAATGATTCGTCAAAAACCAGACAAGAATATTCTGAGCATGCGTAGTGAGCTTATTTTCCTTTGGCGGTAGTAATTTAAAAAGAGTAGCTAATTATGTATTCATTTATGGTTATTTGACAACTTGTAATTAGAACTAGCAGTGCTGACCAAACGTCAACGAACCAGTAGTTTGTCATTGTTGTTGTTGTTGTTTCAGGTGCATGCACATTACACAAAGCAACAATGGGCGTGCTCCGTCTCAAATGCTCCGTTTTACACTGTTTTCTACGCGTCAACACTGAAAACGGAGTTTCTGAAAATCTTCACCCTGGAAGGAGTTTTCAAAAACGTCCATTTTCAGTGACCTAAAACGCAGTTTGCATGTGGATGAAAGGCCAAAACGCATAGAAAAAGCTATGTTTTTAAAAATTACCCATGTACATGTGGACTAGGCCTTAGACAAAGCCACGCTAGCTGTTTCCCCATTTTCAGCCTTTTTGCTAAGATAAGCTAACAGGCTGCTGCGCGTAGCTTCCTTTTTACCGTGCAGGGAGTGATATCAATCTTCTCATCTAACTCTTGACAAAAATGAGTGTTATATTAAGTGGAAGCTTAAGAGGGTCCAGCTTTTCAAACAGAAACTTGTGTCGTAAATTTCAGTAGATAGTACCTGAGATACCCCAAGGTTGCAAATTGCACCACCTCAGGGAAGAGGTGTAAAACTTGTCTGTTTTAATCCCAATGAAACACTCCCGTATACGTGTGACATGTCAGATTCAGACTGAACGGTACTCTCAAAGACACCCAGGAGGCCGCAGAGGGTCATTTAAAACCCATAAAACTGAAGAGAGGCTTCCTGCTGGGCAGAAATACTGCTTTCTCACCAAACAAACCCAAGTACCATTCATAACCACAGTGTAATCAGCCCCCAGCCCATTTATATTACTCTCTTTGATTTATGGGCCACTCAAGGCAAAGAGGAAACCAAATAATTTTGCTTCAGCATGCACAATGTGGAGGTTTGTTTCAGCAGCAGGACAGTCACTGCTGTATTTTGGGCCTTGGGGGATGTAGACCAGTTTTGATAGTGGGAACAATCCAATTTTAAGAATAGGACATCCAATGAAAAACTCCTTTTCAGTTTTTATTCATTTTGAAGACACTAGTTCAGCAAAGGATATGAATATTTGCGATTCATGTACATTTCTTTTACAGGATGTCAGACAAACACATTTCTCCTCTGGGCGGATTAATAACCTGACAGTTAAGAGGCATCTCCATCTTCTCTCCCTCTGGAAATCCCTGATTGAGTTACAGTGTTTGCAATTAAAACAATACTTGGCAAAGGAATTCAGCTCTTGGGGTTTACAAAATCACAGTACTCCCCCTGGTATCAAAGGAGGTATGACATTATAAATAACACTGAAATTACAAAAAAGTGCAAGTCTATATCAAAACATTTGATGTCCCATAGCAGCTTAAATGCACTGTGCTCTGCAACTCACACACAACAGACATGATTCATTCACATCAGCCTAATTTGGTTTGGTCATGTCTGCTTATCACGCAGTAGGAGATGAGGCACACGACGAAGATGGAGACGCCCGTGCCCAGCAGCACCTGCTGTATAAGCTCCAACATCCTGATACTGGAGATGAGCTCCTTCTTGAACATGTCTGCTGTTTCGTCATCCACCGCAGCCGTCTGGTTACGCAGATGGAGACAAGGGGAAGAGAGAGTGACTGATTATCACAAGTCCCGAGCTAACACACTTCATGACTGCAGGGCTCCATTTTTTATCTTACCTCATTCAGCCAAACAAGAGGGAATATGGTATAATCCTTGACTTTCTTCAGCACCCTGCAGGGAAAGAGTTCATTACTTGCCATTCAGTGCATGATGTCGCCTCAAACTTTCTTTTTTATTGTCTTTATTTGACAACAGAGATACAGTCTCAACCACGGCCCATCTCAAACTTTCTTAAAGGAACACAGCAGTTCGACATTTTGAGGAATTTGCTTATTCACCTTCTTAATGAGAGTTAGATGGGAAGATTGATACCACTCATGTCTGTACGGTAAATATGGGTGCTTTTACACCTAAGTTGTTTGGTCCGTTTTAATCGAACCCTAGAGCGTTTCGTCGGATAATCCGGTTGGTTTGGGGTGGTGTGTGTAGACCAAACAACCGATCTCGGGTCCACCTCAAAACGCATTTCTCCGTTCGCTTCCAAGCGCAGTTTGGTTCACAGTGAGAGCGTCATCCGAAATATAGGAAGTGCATTGCGGGTGATAACTTTCAAATCCATAACTATATTATAACCATACCCTGTCATCTGTGTAGGACAACACATCATAATCCCTCTCTCTCATCGGGGCCCGCCTTCTCCTTCGGTACTTTCTCACTCGTCTCATTCGCAGAATGAAATGTTCAACAACTCGCTGTCTTGTCAGCTGCTCGTATTGTTCGCCTTCTTGAAAAGCATTTGATTGATGGAAACACCAAAGCAAAACCACAAAATTTGGCGTTGCTCCATTATTTCTGAGATCAGGAGGTGTCGGCAAGTTTCACTCATGGATGTATTATAAGAACTGGATACCGGATCCCAAGATGGCGCCTTTTCAATCCAATAGAACTGCTCGCCTGGCACATACACCAAAAAAGTTTCTAGCTTTCGGGTTTACTTCCGGGATATGCAGCCCACTGAATATGCGAAGTAGTGTTACTCCCATCGTGCCTCTGGCCCAGCCCACCTATGAGAACACACGAAGCCACTTTTCTGGGCTTTGGGAAAGTTTTACAAAGATTAAACCTCCATGGCTTAAAAATAAACAATACAAAGAGTAATAACTGACAATGTTTATAGCTGGAGGTGTCCTGTCAACAGTTTTACATACGTCTCTCTACAGTGGCGGTCTACGGAGAAAATGCTTTTTGGGCCGCAGGGGATTTTTCATTGCAATACTGCGAGTGGCCACTTGGAAAAATCTGAAGCAAGACTGTTTTTACAATGTTTGGTGTGCTAAGTACAGTGTGAACGCTAACCGAACCAAATGAAAAATGCAACAATGTTGCAACTTCACCCCCGACTCACACCGAGTCTACCGAACTACAGGTGTGAAAGCACCCTATGACGCTACAACCAGCAGCAGGTTAGCTTAGCGGTTAGCTTAGCAGTCCATATAAAGCCGAAAAAATTGTTCGGCACAAAACTCCCATCATACCACAACTAATTTTTAGACTTTAGACTTTTTGTGTGAACTAAAAAAACAAGATATAATGTGTTAATTAGTGAGCTTCTCTCTAACTGCTGGCTGTAGCTTTACATTTACCACACAGGCATGAAAGTGGTCTCAATCTTTTCACCTAACTCTCGTCAAGAAAGCAAATAAACTTGTTTTCCGATATCCTTTCCTTTAAAAAGGTGAAGCACAACTTACGTGATGACCTTCGATGGTCCATACATCATGTTCACTTGAATTCTCTTGGCAAACCTCAAGGTGAACCCGGTTATCTGGTGGAAAAATCCAGCAAAAAAGAAAAAAACATGAGCATCAGAGTTGCTGCTTCAAAAATTCACAAATGACAGAGACAAACGTTTGGAATCTCTTACAGGTTCCACATCCAGGAAGGTGACATGGTGCTCCTCGCTGGGATTGAGGCCCAGCACGTCCTCTCGCAGGGACGGACTGCCGTGAAGGAAGTGGGGCAGAGAGATGTAGATAGGTTGGCCTGTTCAGACGGAAAACAAAGACAATTCAAAACGCCAAGCTGCTGAGCAGAATGACAACACAGCAGAAGAAGGTTCTGGGATGTCTTAACATGATGCGCTCAACAAAACAAATGCAAACTGACCTTTTTGACAGGAGCTGATGTCCAATACTCCAGCCATGGTGCAGTTCTTGCTGGTCACTGGGTCTGTGCAGAAACACTGGTTGTCTGGGTTGACCGAAGGGGCGGCCAGGGTGTTTGGCTGGAGCATGTAGCGGTACACTTCAATCCCTTTCAGATCCAAGCTCCCATCAAAGCCAGCTGACACAGACCTGAAGACAAAGCGACACAGGGGTTAGTTGAAAAGTCTTCCAGCAACTGACCTTCATGTGCCCAGTAATCTTTGGTTCTACTGTGCTCCTTAATTCAGACTGACTCAAGTAGGACTATGGTTCTGGTACTAGAAAGCTCTGACCTCTAGTGGTTACAGAGAGGAAAGTCCAAATGGTTGCACTTCTCAAATTAAGATGTTAAATCTCCCGTCATTGACACTTAATGTTAGCAAAGCACAGATGAAATTGCTCCCACAAAATGAAACTCTTCATCACCTGCAGATGTCTGATGAGAAGAAATAGATAGGCTTCGTCTTGTCCACAAAGGGAGGGAATGACGAAGCATCTGAGAAAGAAGAGAGAAGAAATCAGGTCAGAAAAGGTGACTCGTCTGCCTTTAGAGCTGCGTTATGGGGGGCAGCTTTTTTTTTT
>NTHP01000074.1:602241-613975 GCA_003416845.1 Oplegnathus fasciatus | reverse complement strand
TTTTACAAAACACATTGCTGTATGAGCCACACCTGTCCCGTTGATCATGTCACAGTATTTGTCGTTCCAGAAACGTAAAGTCCTGTTGGACAAAATTTAATTTGTCAGACAAGTATGTATGATTTGATTTAACAGCTTTAAATATTACAGTGTTCAAAAAAAAAAACAGGATGCTTACTTAAAAGATACAGACTCAATATCTTTATCTTCACTTTAGTTAAGATCGGACTCACCTCTCTCCTCGCCAATTGTCAATAATTCCCATTTTAGAGATGTCCCCCTTTCCAGTGTAGACATTGTAGTATCCATCATAAGTACCATTGTACTAGAGAAAATACATTTCATTTAATAAATTGATAAAATCATGTAATTTCTGAGGGGTTACTGGGTAGATTGTGTCTCTTCTATCTTTATTACGTGTAAGTGTAAGGTGAAAATATCTGTTTACTCACAGGTGAGAATAGGCCCACATTACTTTTCAATATGGGGTCATTGTAACCCCACAGCAGTTCCTTGACGGTACGGTGCTGGAACAAGGAGGAGTTGGTTGAGTTTATCTTACCCTCCAGCCAAGGATGTAACGGTTTTGAAAGCAATGAATAAGCTCCCTGAAAAAAAAAACAATCACAAAACATTTATTTGGAAAAGCTCAGCAAATGATCATTTCTTTACCAGTGATTGTGTCAGTTATATTTACACTGAACAAAAACATAAACGCAACACTTTTGTTTTGGCTTTTTCTATGTACGCAATAGGTATATTTCTCTCAAATTTTGTTCACAAAGTTGTTTCAATCTGTGTTAGTGAGCACTTTCCTTTGCCAAGATAATCCATCCACCTGACAGGTGTGGCATATCAGGATGTACACATATATAAAGGCCGCAACTACTGTGGTTCCCTGAGGAGATAATAAGCCTTAATATAACCCTCTTTTTATGGCATACTACATAACTACTTGCAAACAGAGGATATCATTGAAATTGTTTACACTTATCATTTGAGCCTTATCAAAGTATACACTGTGCCCATAAACAAAGACTGCCATTGTAAAAATTATGACTTCCCAGTTGTTTGTTGTTTCCAGACTCCAACACAGCAGTATCTTTGTGCCAACCAAAAACTGTCAAGGGTCCAATACTTGTTCAGATTCGTACTCACTTATTCTTTATGATCAGACAGTTCCTGATTTAAATCATAAATTTAGCTAATTATACAATTATATTTAGGCAAAGTGCTTGTGTTTAGACAACAGTTAAAGGAGAATTCTGCTATTTTTCAGCCTGGTTCTTCTTCTCATAACTGTGGCCATTGTGACTGTCAACAACGTCTATCGAAGCAAGAAACACCAGCATCCAAAAGATGTTTAAATAAACTTCAGTTTTACACAAATCATTTCAAACCCTTGTCTCTGAGTCCAACCAAAAGTAGACACAGAAATTAGCCCGCTGTATTAACTAACTTCCGGGGCAACTTGCCGGCTAATCAAGCTTGCTGCCTATTCATTAAAAACATGCTTAGAGTCGTCAAAGTAACACAGGAATTAGCCTGCTGCATTAGCTATTGTAGCTAACTGCATACTACTTCCTAGAAAACTTGCCAGCGAACCAAGCTAGCTGCTTATTCATCTTCGCACAAAGATTTGTTTACATGTGTTATGCTGTGGGTCTCTGTGAGAATAAAAAAAAAGTTAAAAATACCAGACTTTTTCAATAGTTTGGCTTATTTTGACACATAGAAGAAAAGGGCTCTGCAGAAAATCATGTTTATATTCCTCTAAGTATGGTATCGAAAAGAGTATTTGCATCACTATGGAAACTCAGATATTATCTCCAACTAAATTTCATTTAATTTTGAGTGCTCCTTCTGAAACAAATCTTCATGGCATAGTGCACTGGTGCCCAACCTGGGGTCACATAATAGAGGTTAACAGGTAATAACAGGATACAAGTTAAAACATACTTCTGCTATACAAAATGTTTCTATTGTGCCAATTATTCTCTAATCCTTACTTTTCTCGTGAAATTCTGGATATTTTTCAGCCCTATGTAAAATCATTCAAAGAAACAACCTGGGAAGGGGAAATCACTCTGTGGTTAAACCTCTCACAGCTCAAAAACAACCTGTCACAGAGGGTCACAAGCCAAAAAGGTTGGGAACCACCACTAAAACGAATGGTTGCAGACCAAAGCAACCCACCACAGGGCAGCACAGCTTGATTTGGCATAGCTTGTCTTGGCTTTGGATCAGAGGTACAGTAACCATTAACAGTAGAGCTGAGTCAAGTCAGGAATCACCGCACAGTGGGGTGACACTCACTTACAGCCACAGCCAGGTTGAGGGAGGTGACTTTGTCCTCCTCTGGTCCCACTGACATGGATGGCTCAAAGATGGCGCCCAGAGGCAGCAGGAAGGCGACAGTATCATTGGAGTGGAATTCGATGCCCTCTTTGGGAAGATATCTAGTCCTGAAGGGGGAGAGGGTCTTATTTAGACGTTGAGTTTCGCCAGGAGAGAGTAGATGTTATTTGACATCAGAGAATAGTGATGAAAAAATCTAATTCTAAAGCCTGTCATCAAAATGATACAAAAGAGGTCAACAAATCAAACTTACCTATATGTGTAAGGTCCTTTTTCCTGGACCACTGGCTTTGCGCCATACTGCACAACATCCAGGGGGTTTTGCACGTCAAAGAACCAGAACTGCCTGTACACCTTTCCCCCCGTAGACACCCAGTTGTCATAAGCTGTCGTTCCAGGCTCAATGACGGCTTCCTAAACCCCGCAGACACACAGACAGTCTATTTATAACATGCCTCAAGACTGCCAGCAGGCCAGCTGCCCCACTGATACATGAAAAGGGTGGATGCTCTGTGATAAAAGAAACGTTTGAATTTTTCTCCACAGTGTCTAAAAAATCACAGAACCTTTGATGGAAAACAAGGCACACTTGTCTTTCTGCACAGCTACTTGTTTACCAGTTGAAGCAGCTTTCCTAAGCGCACGCCGCTTCCCCTCTCGTCTCTCCTGATTCACCTTGATCTCCACATGCACACACACATTCACACACTCCCTATTCTCCAACCCAGGGTGAAACTGAGCACCATACCTTCTCCACTGTCCACTCAATGATGCTGTTCCCCACTGGGATAAGGATGCCTCCCAGGAAGGCTACCACCGCCCCAACCACAGCTCCGGCTTTCAGCCCGCACCTTCTGTTACAGCAGCCCATGGTGGTGTGCGTTTCCCTCTGTTCCGACCGCTACGTCAGTCTATCTGCCTGGCAGCCTGTTCTCCTTCCGTCTCTGTGTTTGTGGAGTGTGCTAGTATGTGCAGCTTGTCTGTGTTTGTGTCCCGGCAGCAGTAGAAGCAGCACAGGCAGGCTGTACCATCAGAGGAGTTGCCAGAGCAGCTGAGGCCAGGTAAAGGTACAGACACCTCTAGCAGGTGCCCAGGGACCTCTTATAAATGAAGTTATATAATGGCAAGAGAGGTTTAAGGTTCAGCTGAGAGACATCCCCCCCAGATATCAGCAAGCACTATCAGAACAGGAGATAACAGCTACAATAGGCTGAGGAGAAAGGTTGCAAGAGAAGTTGGTATACAGAGAGGTAGTGCTTTAGATAAAGTTTATTTCTGATCCCAGAGCCATGCCATTTTTGATTTGTTTCATTGATTTTGTTTCATTCCTAAAACATATTAGTACAAAGATGACGCCAGCTGGACTTGAATCCTCATTCCAGAGGATTTATCAGGATGTGAGATATCAGCTCTAGATAGCCAATGACCTGGATGATGGCAACCTTCATAGACATTTCATTTTTATTATATTCTTTCCTGTCCTGTTTCATATCTGTGCTGCTTCTCTATCTATTCATCTCCAATTTCCTAGCTACAACCTTACTAGAAACAGAAAAGGAGGAACATATAAATTATTGAGCATATTCTCATTGTGCAGACACAGGGAAAAAAAGCTTATCTGTACTTGTGGTTGTGTAGTTTCATGAGAGATATTGAAATGAATGGCTCTTTATCTCTCTCAAGGATATTTCGTGCTTATCTTGATTCATTATTGTGACATAATATGAATGATTTCCCCGTACATGGCGTTTTGGGACCTACTCAACAACAATAAAACATGGTGCACGTAGTGATTGATGGGTACAATTATCCTTTGCAGTCTTTGTTAAGATTTAAAACTAACAAACCAGACACTCAACAAAATTAAAGACAAGTTTCAGGGGGGGGTTGCATTATTTAATTGTCATTTTCCCGTACCACTGTCTGCTGTCTGTCCCTCCTTCCAGACAAAAATTGCACAACCTGACACATCACATAACACTCTCTTAAATTTGGATTAGCTAGTGTGCAGAATAAGCATATACTGTTAGGTGGGTCTTTCTGGCTGTGACACAGGCATGAACGCTTAAAAAATGTACTCCAGCACTTCCATAAGGTTAATAACCTAGATGACATCACTGTGACATCATTGGGGGTTGTTTTCTCCCACTTCAGAAAGCTCGTCCAAAACGACACAAGACATTATATGACTGCTTTTTACATTGTTCTCCCTGTGGCGAATAAACTCATCCTTATGTGTAAAACCGGTGGAGTGCCCCTTTTAAAATGGCATAATTCTGAAGCACTGTTTGGTGCTGTGCTGTCAGGTGGAACGTACAGTTTTCCCATGGTGGAAAGTAACAAAGTACATTTACTCAAGTACTGTGCATAAGTACAGTTTTGAGGTACTTGTACTTTACCTGAGTATTTCCACTTTCTGCTACTTTATACTGTACTCCACAGTAAGCAATTCAGAGGCAAATATTGTACTTTTTACTCCACTACATTTAACTGACAGCTATAGTTACTAGTTACTCTGCAGTTTCACATTATTTATAGAAAATATAATCAACAAATAAAATATGGTGTATTACTATAAGTTAAGATAAGATGCAGAGGAAATTCACAAGCCAGCAATACATAAAGTGATTAAAATTAACCCCCGCCTTTACCAGCTGCCACATTAAAGTGATGAACACGTAAATGCATAATGAGTACTATTACTTTTGGTACTTTAAGTATATTTTGATGCTAATACTTTTGTGCTTTTACTTAAGTAAAATCTTGAATGCAGGACTTGTACTTGTAACAAAGTATTTTTACAGTGTAGTATTGCTACTTTTACTTCAGTAAAAGACCTGAATACTTCCTCCACTGCTGCAGTATTCCCACCCCATATACAGTATACTGCTGCACAGCACTTTGAAGTTACGTATTATTACCACTGGAGGGCAGCACCACCATTCCCTCACCTCTCACTGCATGTTCAGCACATGAAGGCCTGCCTATGTGGTTCATCCCACCGAGTCTCTGTGCCAAAGACCTGCCTCTCTCTATTCAAACAAACATTCTTATCAAAACAGTTTGAACCTCACCTGACTGACTTTATTGTTGATCTTGTAGGTACAACTACAACATTTGGATAAGATTTCAGTTTGTGCGGGCATACACAAGACCTTTATACTTTCTGTTTCTCTGCCAGGTGCTGTGGTAATATCTCTATCATTAATGATCATTTTAATTACTGTTTTCCCCAAAACACTGCTTGTGATTTTTTCCTACATTTATCTGAAACTAAGATCTTTTGTACAGGCTCATATCATGGAAAGGCCCGCTTAGTTGGCCTGCATTTCCTAAAAAGTTACACCTTACTGAGGGCCTTGTTGACATATCATGCAATGGTTTCGCCATTTTGGGAGTCTGACAATGCACTTCTTGTGAGGGCTATAACAAAACAGCAAGAAACATTTAAAAAAAGAGCACTGAAAGTGTTCTCTCTGCTGTCCCTGTACAGTCAGTCCACTTGTCAAGTGGTAGAGACACATACCACAATTGCCATCTTTTTTTTTATCATCTTCTCTCATCAAGTAAAAGAGAAAGGCCTTGACCAGCTTCCTTGGAAACAGATTTAATTTCCAATTTCTACTGATTAATCTGAGGTTCAAAAATGTTTTAATGTCATTTATAGTCTGAGTTTTAATCCGTTATGTTTTGCAAAATTAAACTAATTTCCTGTATCCCTGCTCCTATGGGTTAAATGTGTGTTTAATAAACCTGTTTTTCAGTCTACATGACTGAATAAATAAATGAAAGATAACAGTAAGTGTACAGCACATAACCATCTAGAGATGGGCGTCTTGCATAATGTGTACATTTACACACATATAGCCTCACATAAAAATAAAAGTACAGTTTACAGATTAAAGTAGAATCTGAAATGGTATTTTATAACTCCTCAAATAAGCAGAGGTATGCATAGGCACACATCTTTAATGACTAGGAACACTGTCCTTTTCAAAGAACATGAATGCACTCCATGTCTGTGGTATTTTTTGTGTTAGATAAAATGACATAACCTTTTTTGCCTAGGGGATACACCCTCTGGCTGTTGTCATCTCAAACCTGGAGAGGGCCTGGATGACAAAGAGGGAAACCTCCAGCCAGCAGGGTTAGAATGGAAAGGTCAACACCACAAATTTGCATGTACTCCCAAAAGCCACGTTTGAAATGAAAATTGCATGGAAGGACAGGGGTGTTTACAACATGGGCTTTTTTGGTGTGGAAATTTTTAAAGTGAACACCACCAACCTTTAGACTGACTGTTGACTTTGAAGACTCACACTTGACTTTGTCTGACAGGCTAAATTATTTAAACCACAAACAATGGTCATGTACAGCTGAATGGGTAGGGGATGGGACTAACACTGCCATGGCTAGAGGTTTGGTTCCCATGGGAACAATACATGCTAGAAATGTAGCCTAAATGTACAGCCTAAACAAAGAAGTATTAATATCCGTGTATAATACGGAGACTATACAGTATATGATATATTTTAATAAATCTCTTTAAGAATTTTAGTTAAACTCCTCTTATTGGTACTCACAAGGCAAATACATGTTATGTTTATTGTATATCAAAATAAGAGTCACAAAATTTAGCCATTAATTTGAAAATTATATGAGGTTTTATTTGGGTGGCAGTGAGTAAAGTTATGAATGTGCAGGTTTTAAATGCGTTCAACTGTCAAGACGTTTCCGGTTTGGGCATCTTCCTTCAAAATAAAGGCATCTGAATAATAAATTGCAAGGTTTGGTATTTAATCTTCACATGTACCAAATTAGGATTTTAGGATTTTGACATATATTTGGGAAAATAACATGTACTGTACATTATAATCTAAACTCACTCTGTAAGCATTTTAGGGGCATTTTGCCCGACACTGTCAAACGCCTTTATTTGATAGTGGACAGCAGATAGGTGACAGAAAATGAAGGGAGAGAGACATGCAACAAAGGTCCCCGGCCAGAATCAAACCAGGTTACAGTAAATGGTATGTGTGTCAAACACTAAGCAACCAGGATGCCCCATTTTAAGTCATTTTGGCATTAAAATATCACATGGGTACCGTCAACCTGCTGTGGTTTTTTGTTTTCAAATCGCTTATATAGTCTAAATGTTAGTGTGCCACTAAACTACAGGTCTGCAGGGGTATTTTTATATTTATACATTAACAGTCAAAGATTTCCTGTGGGAAGTGTAGCCCAAACATGTTCTCTGTTTTAGAGGAGAAATGCTCTTTCATCAGAGTGTAATATAGTGTAGTATAGAACAGTTGTTGCTACAGAAAGTATTGCAGAGAATCAGTGGTGGGAGAAGTATACTCATGTCTTTTACTTAAGTAAAAGCAGCAATACCACAGTGTTGAAATACTCAGTTACAAGTAAAACTCCTGCATTCAGAAGTTTACTTAAGTAAAAGTGTAAGCATAAAGATATACTTAAAGTACCAAAAGTAAAAGTACTTATTATGCAGAATGGCCCATTTCAGAATAATGTATGTTATTGGAATATTATTATAATCATTATAATTATTGATGCGATTAATGTGTATATCACTTTAATGTTGCAGCTTTTAAAGGTGGAGCTAATTGTAATTACTTTATACTGCTGGGTAGCCTGTGATTTTACCTCCAGGGATCAATAAAGTCTCATCATATCTTAACCTATAATCACACATCATCATTTACTTGTTGATTATATTTTGTATTGATAATCTGAATCTAAAAAAGTAACTAAAGCTTTCAAATAAATGTAGAGTTAAAAGTACAATATTTGCCTCTGAATCGCAGTGTAGTAGAAGTATAAAGTAGTGGAAAATTAAAATACTCAGTGTACTTAGTTTGTAAATGTTAATCTTTTTATGCAGCAGCTTTGTGGTAATGACACCTTTATTGTGAAGAGTCAGACCGGATGCACGGTTGTTGTTGCTGCTGGCGGACCGCACCGCGCTGCTCCCTCCAGTCGCAGCCGTACTTACAATACTGGCAGTCGCCGCCGCAACGAATGGAGGCGAACGGGTGGAAGAGACATCACCAAGGAATTGTTTCGCTATCAAAATAGCTTTCCCTCGACTGGAAGGAGGATTTTAACCGAAAATATTTCAGCGGGTAGAAGAAAACGCTGCACTATTTTTGAAAAGTCGAATCGCTTTTTTCCCCCCTCGAACACATCGATTGTCTGTCATTTAAAAAAAAAGGGCGTGTGTGCGGGTGAAGGCAGTTTTAATCATTTAATGTGGGTATATATTTAGCTAAAATTTTTTTTTTTACACCACCTGGGTCTGAAGGACACAGTCGAGGATGGGATGCACACTGAGCACGGAGGACAAGGCGGCGGTGGAGCGCAGTAAAATGATCGACAGGAATCTGCGGGACGACGGGGAGAAGGCAGCCAGGGAGGTCAAGCTGCTGCTGCTCGGTAAGGAAGGAGGAGAAGGTGATGGGGAAGGGGCGGGTGGGCGAACTTCGCCGTGTGTTCGCCTACAGCAGCGGGGGAACGCACCCCACCGTGAAAACCACATTAGTGTTGGTTTATGTGTCGGTTAATGGTCTGTTTTAGGTGGTGACAGTTACAAAGTGTTACCGAGTTTCAATTCCGCATCGCTAGCGTTACTGTTAGTCCCCTCCTTGCTAGCTTGAGTTGCCCGTCAACTGTCAACTCTGGTCCTTAAACGCAACATAATGTTAATTTCAAACGGGAAAGAAAGGATATTAAACGCTACCAGCCAAACAAATCAAAACCACAGTATCAGTGTGTTTTTAATTGAGGTTTAAATCCGTTTTGTTCAAATTTTGGAGTCAGAATTACATACATGGCAAGTTTTTTCCTTTCTTTTCCCCCTGTTGTTGGCATTAGATCCATTCAGCCGCCTCTAGACCATTTGTATTGACTAAATCCTTTCAACAATGGCACATTTCCTCTCGTCTAGTCCAGTGCAATGCAGTGAAAATAGGCCCATGGCTCATTAGGGGCCCAGGCCTGACTGAATGTGACTGAAAACTTTGTTGAGTCCAGTCATTTTGGGATGTTTAAAGGCCCCGTTTGTAAATTCAAAGTTGAGCCTAATGAGAGAAGGGACTGTTTTAAAATCTCTCGTATTATCTACAGTTTTCCTGTGTCTGAAAGCCGCACTGTACGCCCTGTCGCCTTGTCTTGTTCTCATCTCAAGTTTCAGAAGAAGATGCATGCAGAGATGTCTGTAAAAGGGCAAACATCTTGCGCAATGAATGCAGGAAATTACAATAATTGAAGGAGCAAAATGTAGTCATAAGCCTCATAAACATGCGATTTAAAATAGCAGCCATTTAAGTTAAATTACCGTTGATTCACATAAATAACAAAGCAGTTGTATGACATGACATGCTCATGTAGAGATAGTTGCCTCGCGGCCCTTTCATTATTCCCAGCAAGGGCCAATTTTGACAGACCTTTGTGTACCAAACCATTGAGCACTCCTTAAGAATCCACCATAGCCTATTATTTTTGGTAAATTGATATATCCCTTTAAAATCAACCACAAGATTGTATTATGAATGGCACAGTACACCCACTGAAGTCTTTTATGCGTCATTATTGTAATTTCTCACATCCATTACACGTGTTTTCTCACGCCAGTGCTCCTGTACGCGCAATAATGTGAACTCCCTGCGTTCAGAAGCCAGCCATGTGTAAATTAACGGCATTACTTACATGTGGGGAAACACTGTTATCCTTGTAAATAGAGACCGTAGGTGAAAAACTTTTCCATCAATCCCCCAAGCTTTGGGAAATGTTGACATGCACACACATGGTATGTGGGTTACCAGGACACGAAGTCTGAAGCCAATACCAATATCAGGCAAACATCCTGACAGAAGGCACACAATAAGAGCTGTTAGTGGCTTTTGTGGACAGATTTGTGAGCCAGAGCAAGATAAACAACATTTCATCGTGTTCTCTGCATAATTCAGCAACACTCTCTCCACCGTTCTTATTGATGTTCATTAGATCATACATTAAAGCGACACAATCTTTACATTTCTTGGGATATATATAACATTTAGTGTGATGTTTTGCCTGAACAAGAGTGTACATATTTTCCTGCTAAAGGTGGACCACATTCCTCAGGTGCTTGGAGGCCAGATGAGGCTTGCTGATTGAAAGCGAGCAAGTTAGGTCAAGTTTCTACTATGCTGCACGCCGGGTGGAATATGAGTTTTCATCAGCCATTGCTGTGTGGCATTAGTTTAACCATTCTCTGTTTCTGGTGGAATAGCTCTTTGTTTTCTTTGTCGTGACGGTTGTGTGCCAGGTCGTGTGGCCCCACGCGTGGCTGCGTTGGCACGGTTCTACTGCCGTTTGTGTTTGATCCATTCAGCGTGGCAGCCTCTTCAGGTTACTGCCTGAAGTGACACACGGACAGGCCGGGGATGCGAGGAGAAAGGGAAAAGAGGGGCTGTAAGATGAGAACGCTGCTAATGACTGAAGCATTAAAAATAAAAAAGCTCCGCTGCGGAGAAACAGGGGGCCCGAGTTAGGAGTTTGAGTTGTTGACCTCGCAGATAAACAGTCGCCAAAAAGATACTGTTTTGGAGTTGTTGTTTCGCAAGCAATTTTGGAGTACACTTTTCTCCAAACACACCAGCTCAACAAAGATAAAAAGTCAGCAAAACATGTGGCTTGGTCGTAAAAGGCTGGCACGGCTGTATGCCACGAGAAGAAAACAATGTCTTTTGTGTGTGACACGGAGGTGACCCCTACCAAATGTGTGGATATCTGTGTATACAGCAAACCTCTGGTGGTTTATTGAGTGGCAGATTCATGTGGCGACCACCTGGTTCTCCAGCGCTATCCTAAATGTTAATCACGGGCTTGTGCGCGCTCCCTGTCACTGGCATGAAATCATTGCGCTGACGTAAAAAAACTCAATTTGCATGAAAAATAATTTGAATCTTTGTGAGTCTGTGTGCACACTAACCAGCTGGCAGGCTCAGGTGCCTTTTGTAGAGAGAGGGATCTTCTTTTTTTTTTGTTTTTTTGTTCCTGAAAACCGAACATATTTCTCATTTAGCTCTTAGTCTTTATTTGGCTCTCATTTTATTTCCATCATCTCCAGGACCCAATTATCCTACTATTCATATCTACATGCTAAAATAGATTACAATCTCCTCAGCCTAATTACTCTTTCTATAGCTGTCGTGCAACTGTGGGAAGATTTTATTAATAATCCTGAGCCTTTGTCTAACTTTTGTCATTGTTCTCTATTTAACGTTTTCCATATTCTTAAAATTATGTAACAAGCATTGCCAAACATGTAGTGCAGCATAACTATGTCACTCATCTTAGAGACGGGGGGGGG
>NTHP01000074.1:586075-602229 GCA_003416845.1 Oplegnathus fasciatus | reverse complement strand
GGGGTTGCCTCCTCAGAATAAACGTGCACAATCAAAGTAGATAAATTGTTCACATTCCTTTATCGCTGTAAGCATCATCGGACATCTCCGTGAATAGTTCAGTCTGTGCCAGTGTGTGTGGGAAACAATCTTTTAGCTATCGACCTGCTTGTTGGCAGATCGATCCCTGTGGTCATTTCCCCCGGTGGGTAGCACTGCTCGGAGGCTCCTGGAATCCTTTATGAGTGAGTCATACTTAAATCCCCCCAGAGGGAGAGGGAGAGAGAGAGAGAGAGAGAGAAAAAAAAGAGGAACTGGAGAGGGAGTGAGAGGAACAATATATCATAAAGGGAAAATGACTGCAGGAGACAGAGCGAATGTAAAAGAGGAAGAGGGATGTATATGACGGAATAAGAGTGGAAAATAGACAGAGAGAGAGAGAGGGAGGGGTGGGTGGTGTTGGGCTCATGCTGCTAATGTAGCATCACTAATGCGGTTAGCACATTGTGCCAAACTTCATAAGCCCTACTCAAGTCCACCTAAAAGTGGACGTGTTGGGCCGGCAGACTGACCCCCATAAACCTCCTGACCCACAGAAATGTGTCTTCACTCAGTGAATGAGCAGCCTGAAAAAGACTCTTTTTTTTTTTTACAGACTTTGGCTGGCATGCGAGCACACATTGCTAATTCTCCAAGAAAATTAGCAGCGACATATGGTTAACCTATAAATGGAGAAGGCCCAAACCATGGTAGCCATTTTAACCACATTCGTCTCCATACTGCCATTGTTATAAAACATTCCTCGTACTCGATGGAAGATCAACCGGTGGGAGTTCCAGGAGGAAAGATGTGTTTGCGTTTGGTAGATAGAAACGGCTCTGTTCTCTGTGGAAGAAGAAGGAAAAAAACCCTCCATTTTCACTGGTTGGGTTAGCTTGGATTTTCCTAAAATAGTTTGAACCGCTAGAAACAGAAACCAGCTGCTCCAGCGGTTTTGAGTCTGTAGCTGTTTTGAGGTGGGCGTATCAAAGCTGTGGGTGTGTAACATGACTCTGCATGAGGACCGATAGGTCAGGCCTGTGGTGCCATGTAACCCTTAAAGGTCTGTGTGTGAGAGAGTCAAAATCAGGACGCCTCTGTGTTTTGTATTCCTCAGGCCTCAAGGCTTTGACAGGATCCACACCCTAATGATATCACTGGTGTTTAGAGGCCAGAGCAAAGTCACTTACATAAACACATAGCTCACGTCTCATTGATTATAATGAAGACTTGGATGCTGAATTTATGGTATTCATCCAATTTTAACTTTTAAGAGCTTAGAATCAGTAAGCAGGCTTATTACCTCAGCAGTGGTGCTGCTGGTTTCAATTTCTGTAAACTGTCTTTCTGTGAGGGTTCTGTACTGTAACAGTAGTGGCAAAAGATTTCTCTGACACAACGTTTTCACAATTACAGTAGATTCCCACCATGATTCATCAAACATCACTGTTTATTTTGCCTTTGTGACACGAGGTGATCACAAGTATTTCTCAACCAGTGTGATGCACCTCCATTATCATTTCCTGAATTTAAGCAGCAGTTCACTCAAAGGTCATCAAGATTAGCACTAATTTTTTAAGTTAAAACTAAAGTCTTAATTATCTTGTTTATCTTCTTAAATTTGAGGATTTGTTTTATTAGTTTTTGTGTAGGAAATTGTAACTTTATTTTCTGATTGATGTGAGCAGGGCTGCAACTAATATTACAATTATTTTCTCGATTTCATAACCTTTTGGTCTATGAAATGTAAAAAAAATGGTGAAAAAGAGTCCAAGGTGACACCCTCAAATGTCTTGTTTTGTCCGACTAACAGTCAAAAACCCAAAGATGATCAGTTTATAGTGATATGAAATAGACAAAAGCAGCAAATCATGACATTTGAGCAGTTATTTTTTTGCTGATTGACTAACCGTTGCAGCTCTAGATGTGAGGTCTTTGTATTTTGTGCTCATAATACCCTGTCAATAAAGTACACTGTTTTAGCATAGCCATAAAAAAGCCATAGAAACCACTGAGAAGTCACGCTACTAGCAGCTAGCTAAAAGTTTCCTATTTGAACTTCAGTGTGAGCTCAGAGCCCCGCCTGAAGTGGATGTTCATGCGTCCCACACTGAGAGGCACTGTGTCGATATGTGAAGTGTCGGTGGCATTGTGAAAATGGCTCTCGGCCAGGCCGAGGGGCGCAACCGTGCCAGCTCACCGGCCGGCCGTGCCCAGTCGAGCAGCGTATCTGCCGTCTGTGTGCGGGTCCCACGGGGATTCACACAGCCAGTGTTTGGCCTCAGAGCACAGGGAGCTGCCACTGTACCGTCACCCCTCTCCTCCAGGGCCACTCCGGCACCCGAGTGGTGACACATAATTAAAATAATGTGTCCTCAGGTGAATCTCATCCAATTATACTGAAGGTGAAGTGCCAGGTGCGTACTATCAGCATGCAGTTATTGCTGAGGGAAAGTTTGTAGGAATGCAGACACATATTGTACACACTGCAGCAGGATGCATACATATTTATGTGTTTATTTTGTGTTAAAATTTCTATAAATAGTGCTGTTACTTATAGCATGAAGCAGGCTCAACTACAAGTGGCATGTGTCAAAAAGTGCACTGTTATTTTTTTGTTTCTGCACCGTAGAGAAAAGTGGAACTAGATTATGCGGATGATTTATTATGCAAGAGTAAACCATCTTGTCTCTGCTGACAGTGTCACGAGGTAACACAGAATGGTAGACTTCATGGTATGATTCCACTTCCCCTTATTCTGCTTCTAGAGCTGAGAGAGAAGCTGGGGGTGTTTACTCGGGGAATGGCTGCTCTCAAGTGGTTTGAAAAATCTTCCCTAGTGGCAGAGGTGCGTTACGTCAGTGACAACTGGCCAATTGCCTCGCTGTAACCAAGTTTCTGCTGCTGTAATATGAGGAGTGCACATTCGTAGATCTAATGTAGTTTACGGTAATACCCATTAGAGGACAAGAGTCCAGTGAATGTGATTTATGAGGACATCACAGATGGCTTTGATTGGTAAAAGACAAAAAAATAATAAAAGGGCTCTTCCAAGTGACTTTTTATGGGGACATCAAGTACAGTAGAGAAAAAAGAGAAGCAGATGCATAATACATAATGGTCTCGTGGAAGCCAACATGTCTCACACACACACGCGCTCACAACCACAAAGCCTCCTCAGGTGACTGCGGCCTCACACTAGAGATGTCCTGGATATATAACGAGAGCAGTTGCCATGGCACTGTGACGTTTGAGAGATCCGCAAAGCAAAAGCCGCGCCGACAGTCTGATTCCCTTTATGCTCGCCATGTGTCCCCCCCCTCCGCTCTCTTCATCAGAGCATTGTCTCAACTATGTCTCAACTACAAGGCCGCCAATCTAATTAGTCGCCAGCGCCGAGTGCCCTCCCATCCTGAAGTGACACCATGTTCTTCGGCACCTCGCAGCACTGTCAATAATGATCTATTTTATCGTTAGTCGTGCGCCACGGTAAGTCCGAGAGCCTTGATGATGTGGATTTTTTGTTAATAAAATTCCGAAGCTGGCTTATACAATGTCAGATTCAGTAACACTAAACTAGAGCAAGCAAAGTAATCACTATATTAGGCTGGAACTGCCTGGAGCAGGGGCCAAACCGGAGGTTTAAAGACTCCTTTTAACTTAAAACACTTATACACAGACCTCAAGTTACACGCACTCAGTTGCTCAGTTCTCCTTAGGCTGAGGTGGTTATACTCGTGTTTCATTTTCACGGTTCCTCGTCACGCCATATGGCCACATTAGATCATTGTTTCAAAACATTAAGTGTTTTTTAAAGAAATATGCAGATAAAGGAAGTGAGCTGGTTGACAAAAGCGTTAAAAGTGGATAAGAAAAAACATTTGGCTTGTTCCAGGCAACATTAACCTCTTGAAATATTTACACTCTCTAATAAACCTCCTTTTCTTCTGTCTTCTCCAGGTGCCGGTGAATCAGGGAAAAGCACAATTGTCAAGCAGATGAAGTGAGTTCATTTTGCTGCTGTTTCCTCTTACCATTCTGCACACTGAACAATCAAAACAAACTTTTTTTTCTTCCTCTTCTTCTTCTTCTTCCAGCGTATCAGGAATGACTTCTCTCATCAGATATGCATAATGGCACTGAGAGAGAGTATTCATTTTCCACAACACAAACAGTGTCAAACACCAATCATGCTTTTATAGCGTCTCTCTGGGTAATATTACGCTCTGTGAACCGCACTACAAACAGGTACCATGCATAATGGATCATGAAGACAACCCAGCAGAATACATTAATATAAACTCTGCCTGTACATCATCTACATGCCGCGAGTGTCCTGCATATGAATTACATTTTTCGTACACGTCCTTATGGATACACTCATCAAACAGCACATACACGTGTCAGATGCACAGTGTTTTTACATTTGTTTAAGCAGCTGTTCAGCTCTGATATCACTTCTTCTATTGGTTCTTTACCTGTGAAGGATGTGCAGAGCGGCTACAGCACTGTTCCTGTAGAAATGTTTTTTTACTCACAATGAACAGTCATAAATCCACTGAGTATGCTCAGAGATCATGGTACAGCATCTGTCTATTTTAAGGAAATGATTTACTTTACAGTATATACTTATTGTAGTATAATACAGCTGACAGATTACATATACATGTCGTTTGCTAGTGAAAGTTACTTTATGCACTTTTTCTTATTATGAAAGGATCGGTCTAGAGATGTGTATTTTTCTTATTGTCACCAAATCCCATGAAAAGACCAAACCAACAATGAATTGTAGAGCTAAGTTGAGCTGAAACCATTCAATCGATTAGTTGATCGATAGACAATTAAGCTGCAACTACTTTTAATCAATTAATCGTTTGTGGCAAAAATGAATTGGAATTGAATATGTGGGGGATTTTAAACTGTTAGTCTGTTCTCTGACATTTTATAGACCAAACAACTGGTTACTTAATCGTAATAGGCAGATTAATCAATGATGAAAATAACTGTTAGTTGCTGCCCTACTAGCAAATATTGCTTATATAGTCAAAGCCGGATATAGCTTACAGTACTCCTCTGCTCCATAGACCTACTTTTTTGTCCAAAAACGAATAAAATCACATCACTGAGCCACACCGTTGCACTGGGTGACATGTTCCTTCATTACAATGAATGTGGGCACTTAAGTTTCATTTTCAGTCGATCCCACGTTCACCGGTCTGCTGCCAAAAATACTCACTAGCACACCAAGTCCGTAGCTGAAAATTGTCCCAAACAAATGTACTTTTTGTGCAGTGCCCAGCTGTTGTAGAAAATGAAAAATTAAACAATATATTAGTAAAATTCACATCTTCAGTGGGAACAAATGGGCTGACATTGCTGACAATGACGAGGATGTAGAACAATGCAGCCTCATCCTTTTTTTCAAACATCACTGAGTAAGACAACAAATTATTAATCAAGTCTGTATTTAGAATTTTGAAGGAAAATAAATGTCGAACGTTACTCTTTGAATTAACTTTTTGAATTTTACATTGTGTGCATTAGCTGATGCTTTTATCCAGAGTAACTTACACTCATACAGCAGTAGAAAAAGCTTCTTTTCCCTGGATGACCATAATTTTAGCAGCCAGAAATGAGGAGCATGGAGATCAGGGCCATTGTGGCCTGACAGTATTTCTGTGGACGTTAGAATGAGCATGTAAGGTCAGAGTATTAAAAGAAATATTGAATTAAGAGCTGAGGAGGAAAATAAGTCATTTCTAAGGAAGCTGAAAAAGAGACATCATTCAGAGGGGAGAATTGGTCATGAAAAGATGAGCTTTCTGTCTATGATGGCGGCATTTGGAACAATTTGGTTGCTGTCACTTGTTGCCGTATCAGGCAAGTTGTTGCCGTGCTGGAAAATGGCCGCAGCTGTTGACCATATTTACCCTCCTTTTTCTGCAGGATCATCCACGAGGCAGGCTACTCAGAAGAGGAATGTAAGCAGTACAAGGCTGTGGTGTACAGCAACACTATCCAGTCCATCATCGCCATCATCAGAGCCATGGGGCGCCTCAAGATCGACTTTGGCGATGCCGCAAGAGCTGTGAGTGAGAGAGAGAGAGGGGGGGAGTGTAATTTGGTGGGTTTAGAGTAGAAACCTGAATTGAGTTTGTGGTTGTGGAAAACAAGCGGGTACTAACATTGAATAGTCTGTCAGCAAACACTTTTGGGAAAGTGGTCTTTGCTCTGAATGCAGCCATGATTTCAGAGGTCTTTTAAGGTCGTCTAAAAGTCATTTAAAATATTCTTAAAATCAAGTCAAATTTAGGTGACGTGATGTTTTGCAACGTTTTTAGCACCTCAACAGTGAGAAATGTCCCTGCTTGCACTCATGTATGCACAAGACAAGGAAATAGGAGAACAGATTATTTTTGTCATTTGATCAGCAGCTGTCTCTAAAATGTCCTTATAACGCTGTGAGTGGCATTTCAGCTTGGTAGCAGATAAATGTTAATTATAATGGTGGTGTGGTGACTTTGATGGTTGATTTATGATATTGACATCAACGCGACTCCTCTCCCAGGACGATGCGCGGCAGCTGTTTGTGCTGGCAGGCTCAGCAGAGGAGGGCTTCATGACGGGAGAGCTGGCCGGTGTCATTAAGCGTCTGTGGAAGGACGGAGGTGTGCAAGCCTGCTTCAGCCGCTCCCGCGAATATCAGCTCAACGACTCGGCAGCATAGTGAGTCACACACACACACATAAACAACCAAGGTAACAGTTGCAGGGCTCGCCAAAATTGTGAGTCACCCACTGAAAAGACTCAATGGTCCTACACACACCAATTTATGTCAACAGCTTTTAATGGCAAAGTCTTTCACATCAGATGACCAGACGCCCAAATGACTGCCATTCCACTGCAAACACACAGAAAGCTGCTGCCACAACTTGCCAAACGCAAGTTGTCCCAGCCTTCAACCGTGCTCAGAGAGCAGAAAGCTACAGTGCCATGCATCTGTCTGGACTTTTACACTGTCAATATTTGCCCTACCCTACCAAGCCTGAAGAGCGGCGGCTGGAAAAGACTATTTAATCTTTGACCTTACACCTCAGCACAGGAACATTTGCCACATGCTTAAAAAGAAGTGAAAGAAAAACACACAGATACGGAGAAGATTTTCTCTCTGCAGCTAAACTATTTTCCTCGACCAGCCTGAATCTTTTTTATGTTGTGCAAGAGCCCTCAGCGTTGAAACAAATGATATCATCACAAGGCAGCTCCTGTGTGTTGTCGTGAGAAAGGCCATTTGCCTTGTTTTGCCACTGCAGAACAAACATCAGCAGTGAGGTCGCAGGCCGAGGGAGCTGCAGTTGTTGGCCATTTTCTAATTGGTTCCTCTAATCCTGCTGTCCAAAGGCTTTTCATGAATAGGAAACACCATTGCTAAACCTTGTGTGTGTTTTTTTTTTTTACTTCACTTAATACCTTGGAAGACAAACAAAAGGCTTGCTTGCGTGAATGGGAGATTACTTGTGTTTGTCTGCTAGCAACTAGAGGTCACTAATCTTTTTCCCTTGTAATTTATCAGCAGTAACCTTGAGGTATGAGCTGGGTTCATAATACACGCAGGGCTGTGTAAAAATGTAGATTTATGTGTGACATCCTGTACGAGTACAGCATGTGTGCCTATACAGTGACACCGAGTATTAAAGCTGCAAGCAGCAACACCAACACAAGGCTTCAGTGTAGCAAACAGGAAATTGAAAAAAAAAGGTGATATAAAAGTTTCAACATTTCTTCAGAATTCATTGTTAGAGAGTTAAACTCACAGTAAAGGTTTTCAGAAAAAGGAAGTTTTAGTTTCAGTTCTCGAGCTTTGTATTATGTCGCACAGTCTTGGAATTGTAGATGTTTCAGCCCATGTTGGAATTTGTGGGTTTTACTTAAAAGGAAAGAACAAGGAAGAAAAAAAAACACACTAAAAATGATAAAGAAGAAACAAAATTCCATCCATCCACCCAATCTCTATACCTGTATATTCATATTCACCACCATGAGAACAGTAGAGCCTGTCCCAGCAGGCATTTGGCAAAATGTGGGACAGCACCCTGGACAGATGGCTAGTCCATTACAGGACTAACACAGAGACTGACAAACACATTCACACGCAGGGAGTTTCCAATTCAGCTGCATACCCTTAGAGCCAGAGAGGAACCCAGAGGGAATCCACCAAACGCAGAGAAAACAATGCACACTGAAAACACCAGGGCTCAGGTTAAAACTCCAGAACCTTCTTGCTGTGAGGCAGCAGCTCTAACCACTAAGCCATTGTGCCATTATGTCTAAATTCACCCCAGCCAAATTATGCGTCATATCCTGTAACTTAATTTACCACAGGCCATTGTGTATGTTCTGTAACTTCTGTGTTCAGCTTTTTATCTTCACCTAACTTTGGGTGAAACTCAATTTTACATACTTCTACAGATACGTCCTAATTTTACCAAACATGTTGTCATCTGATATGTGCTGAACTCATTTTCTCATGAGTAACATGTCTGAAATATGGAATCCAACCTGGTTTATCACTGAGAATGCATTGGGAGCTGTTTGTTCAACTGGCAGTTACACACTTGACCTTGATACTTCTGACACATTTTCTCCCACTTGTTTCCCCTCCTGCTCTCTTTCACACTCCCCTTTCGTCTCTTCCCCCCCTGTTTCTCTCTTCTGTTTTTGTTTTTCTCTTTGTGTCCTCCTCTTTGTGTCCTCCTCTCAGCTACTTGAACGATTTGGACAGGATATCCCAGGCCACCTACATCCCAACTCAGCAGGATGTCCTGAGGACCCGAGTCAAAACCACGGGCATTGTGGAGACGCACTTCACATTCAAGGACCTGCACTTCAAGTGAGAATTTCTTCACTGTAACAACTGGCTTCAACTCAAAGTGTTCTACATGATGGCTTAATTAGCTTTCCTTCCTGTCACTGACTCACTCACTCCCATAGAAATTCCCTTTGTACATGCACAGCTGTAAGTTGTGACACAGTCTGTGAAGGTGTTGTGCGCATCAGCGATGACTCAGTTGTGGCTCTCTGTTAAAAAACACAGACAGGAAGTGGGGGCAACAGGCCAGATGATATCATGATTACAGAGGTTTGGTAGCTGATTTCAGTGTCATTGGAATTCATACTGTTGGCCGCAAAACAGAAGAGAGAAATGCCGTGTTATATTATCCATAAATACAAAGCTTTATTAATGTTTCCCTGTTTACTCCGTTTCTTTCTTGTGTAATTTCAGACAGCAGCTTAAACAGTCATGATGACAAACCATTATCGTCACCGTTGTATATTACAACACATTACAGAACTTATGTAAGGCAGCCATTGTTCTATGTAATGTAGGAATTACACAACTATATCAAAAGCAAAGTATTTCTTCTTCGTGGTTCCAACAGTTTAATGACTAACTTTGTAGCTGTGAGGTTAACAAAGTCAAAGGGGCCTGACCTGCTGAGGATGTCTGTCTTTCACATGTTTTTACCAGTTAAATGTGTTTACTTCTTTTATTTGATCACTAATTATAAATGAGTTATTTTCTTTTTACACTCCCTCTCCTGCCTTTATAAATGTAGTATTTCCAGAAGCGTCTTTTGCACTTCAGTCGACCAACAGGAGCTACTACGGGAGATAAATGAGGCTTTTGTTGGTTTTCTTACGTGCTCCTCATAGTTGGATTTGCTCGTCTAGAAATTGCTCCTGAATGTGAGAAATGTATGAAGATACACATACCATGTCTGACTTGTAGAGTTCATGCCACTTTGGTACATTAAACACTTTAAAGCAAGTAATAGAAAGCCCCACATTTACACCATTTGACTGAGCAAATAGAGAACGCAGCGCAAAAGCTAAACGTCTGCTCCTGTTTTGAATAGTTTGTCCTCTGCTATTACACAGTCACTGAGTGCACAGGTCAGTATAGGCATTTGCTGGACCCTTCAGGATTCTCTGCACTGCTAACATTTTATCAGATTTCTTTTCAAGTAACAATAGACAAAGAATTTCTGTCTTCTATCTTTCCCCTTTATCATTAAACCCTGCAGCAGGACCAGAGCAGCCACAGCGACTCTTCCAGACATTAATTTCATAACACTGCAACACAGCTTTATTGTTGTGTGTACGAATGCATGTCAACATGTTTACTACTTTCCTCTCCCCAGAATGTTTGATGTTGGCGGTCAGCGGTCTGAGAGGAAGAAGTGGATCCATTGCTTTGAGGGTGTGACCGCTATCATCTTCTGCGTGGCCCTCAGTGACTATGACCTGGTGCTGGCTGAGGACGAGGAGATGGTAAGTGCTTCAGCCACTGACTCATGGAAGAACATAATAGCAGGCACTCTGTGTTCATACACAGCAGGAACATTGTCTCTGTTTACTGGAATCGTGATCGTTCAGAGAAGTAGGGATAAAGGACATGTCCGCTCAAGATCTTTCCATGTTTACAGACGTGTGAGCAAAGCACAATGATCAGCATCACCTTCCCTTTCCCCCCGTAGAACCGAATGCACGAGAGTATGAAGCTGTTCGACAGCATCTGCAACAACAAGTGGTTCACAGACACCTCCATCATCCTCTTCCTCAACAAGAAGGACCTGTTTGAGGAGAAGATCAAGAAGAGTCCTCTTACTATCTGCTACCCAGAATACGTTGGTAAGACTGCCAGAATTTTACAGAAAATGTTTTTGTTTTTTGTTTTTTTACAAATAAGCCATGAGAACCTGCTAATGATGAAAACTCACTTATGAAGTCAAATGTGTGCATTCTGCTATTATTTTTTATGGATTTAAATTATTATTTGGGGAAATTAGCTTATTTACTTACTTGCCAAGAGTTAGATGAGAAGATTGATCCCACTCTCATATCTGTCTGCTAAATATAAGGCTATATCCAGCAATTGGTTAGCTTAGCTTAGCATAAAGACTGGGAACAAGGGGAAAACGCTAGCCTGGCACCTTTTCCTATGTTGTGACTTCCTGACTCTTTCACTTCCCACTCCTCGTCTCTTCCAGGCTCCAACACGTACGAGGAAGCAGCTGCCTACATTCAGTGTCAGTTTGAGGACCTGAACAAGAGGAAGGACACCAAGGAGATTTACACTCACTTCACCTGCGCCACAGACACCAAGAATGTGCAGTTTGTCTTTGACGCCGTCACCGACGTCATCATCAAGAACAACCTGAAAGACTGTGGTCTCTTCTGAGGACAATGACGATGAAGATGACGACCTTTTTTTCTTGGTAAGGAACTCTTCATCATCATCATCATCCCTCCTTCATCTTTCGAAACAACCAGAGCTCAACCAAGGTCCGCACCCTTTTGTCTGGCTGTGCGTGTGTGTGTGAGCCAGGAAAAAGGGATGCAGCCTCAGGATGCAGTGGGAGTTGTCTTTCAAATGCATTTCAAAAATTCGCTTCAAATGGTTTGTTTCCAGAGCTTAAGCATTCAGAATTATGGAGAAGCATAGCCGGAGAAGACCACAAAGATGCAGCCTAATCCATCATAATCAAATGCATAATTTAATCATTGAATCGCTGAAATCTGTGCCTTCTTTTATCAACGGTTTAAATCAATTTTCTGCTCCATTTCGATGTTTGTCAAATGATAGCAGCAAGGTCGAGCTCTCCAAAACCTCCATTAAAACGACTCACACCCATCCCTCCTCCTTCCGCGCTTCCCTCATGTTTCTTTTTCTCTCCTCTTGTGTCCTCAGGCAGTGGAGCCAGTTTATTGTGCATCTTTGGTGGGGAAGATGAGAAGAGTCGGGAGGATCAGTCACGGACCAGTGCTGTACTATATGCCACTTTTAACAGCTTTATTTATGTTTTTTGTCTTGGAACATTTTGAACTAGCGTTGCGACATTTGTGTAGGATGTTTGTATCATTGTAAAAGCGTCACCGCAAATTTCCCGCACATTTTTTTTTTAAATTTACATTCTATTTTTTTTGTTTTTAATTTTTGAGGAGAAGGAGGAGATCATGTTTTTGCTGTTCCTTCTGCCGCTGTCTCTGGAAAAGGAAACTTTGCTGTTGGTGGAAATGCTTCTTTTCTTCCTTCCCTACAACCTAAAGGGAAGAAAAGGGGTACAACTTTGAGTCCAGTTTGTTGGTACTTGTGCCTTCGCATGCCTTTTACTGCGGTCGTAGTCCCAATGCTTGTTCTGTTGCCTGCTGAATTGTTCTAAACATTAAGAGGTAAACTGTTTTCATATGTTAGTGTCCCTGCTATCTTCTATGTGCACACCACTGAGCTATCAGGAGGAGGAAGATTTCCCTCTGGTTTAAAGGTACATGGGTCTCCATGGTGACCAACATGTAGCCTCCACAGTCCCCTACCCCCATCCCCCCACCCGCCATGACAATGGAAGGCCTACTGGCCGATCACGCAGTACAATACTGAGATGTATATTGTTACATTTACTCCAAAGATCTGGGGTTCTGGTTTTTAAACAGTGTACAAAATATCCATTCTTCCCAACCATTCGGAAAATGGTTAGCTGAGGCACTGAGCTTATTATACGCTCAAGTGTTTAAAGTACAAAGACCAGAGTAGGCACATTTTAATGTATATTTTAATGTATTTGGAGGGGAGTTTTTGGTGTTAAGGAGAGAGAAAACTGAACCACAGAAAAGATGGTTGTAAAGGTGAGGATGAGGTCTGAAATGTTTTAAGGTTCAGACACCATTCTTGGATCCTGTCTAGTGAAGATTTGGGAGTGGAGAGGCGCCGCTTTGAAGGATCCACGAAGCCTTTCATTCAGGTGATGGAAACTGAAGATGGTCAAGGGAGCCTGGTCTGTGATTTTAGATCAGCACTACTTTGCCAAGGAGAGAGATAAATACGGTCCTGGATCTGTTCATATAAAGAAACTGCCACAACTGTCAGTGTATGTGTATGTTCTCCACGGATGGAGAATCTTTGTAGACTCATCTCCCTTATTTTGCTAATAAAAACCATTTACAAACCACATGGAGTTGCTGTATCATTATACATATGTATGTTCGACGCTTAATGAAGCGTTTTTACACTCATAAACGCTGAATTATTGCACTATTAATTAGCTGCTGAAGCGCGAAGCAGGTCAAATCTATTTAATTCTGCTCCCCTTTCCAATCTCTTGCATCTTTCCTTTACATGTCATGCTGCTATCACATGCTCTCCTAATGCATAAATACCTCAGACTGTAATGTGTGTTATTGGCCTGAGAGGGTTCCCTCTTAAATATGCTCAAAGATGAATTGTTTTCTTCTATCGTAGATCTCAAATGCAAAATCCACTTTATTAGAAGATGCTTTTATCAGTAATAGGTCATGCTTTGATGCTTCTGTAGTCGGTCTGTGCCACGTCACATCTTCATGAATGGCGGGCTTGCTATACAGAGTGCTCTTATGCATCCTGTATGCATTTCTTACGAAGCGAGGTACCTTGTTATCTCCAGAGGCACAGAGGCAATTAGAGACAATGTTGTCATTTGTATTCCTCTGTGGCCTTTGAGGCTGCGTTACCTGCAGCTTGTTTGGATGAACATTGATCATGCTTGAACATTTGGCCACACCGAAAAGGTTGACTCGCGTGTACCAATACACAAACCACCTTAATCTTATTTTCCTATTTGCTAATGGCTGTGATGTAAAGCACTCATAAGGCTGTCTCCACGCTCTGCGCCAATGTGTATCTATGACATGTGCCACCCTAACACAATTTGCATTGTAAATGTGCAGTGACATGACCTGTGAATACCATCAGTGACAGCTTCCCTTTCTAGCAATATCTCTTCAGGGGAGAAATTAGAAGGCGCAGCAAAGGGACAGAGCTGCACAAAACTGTACTCTATGATATGTAACATTTTATATTCATTGATTTTGGCCACATGGGAGCAGCGGAAAAAGCTGTAAACACAGCACTGACATTATCTTATAACGTTGATATGGATAACTTATTTACACATTCAGTTTACTCAGATTAACTTTAGCATTCATTCTGAGTCATGTATCTGGCCACGTAGCAAATGTAAGTCCACTATTCACTCTCCTTTTTCATCCGTTTTGGTCTCCACCAACTCATGAGGGAAATAAACGGCTCCTTAGCTGCTAAATGTTCCACTATGCTCACCAGCTATCAGAGGTGGAATCTACAACTTTGAGGTACTTGTACTTTACTTGAGTATTTCCATTCTATGAAACTGCACACTTTCTATTCCACCACATCTCAGAGGCAAATATTGTACTTTGTACTGCACTACATTTGTCTCACAGCTTTAGTTACTTTTCAGATTACGATTTTTCATACCCTTCCTTGCCAGTGAAAACCATGTATCTGATAAACTGATCTGATCTGATAAACTCACAGATCAAGTCTTTCTTTATGGGTTGAGGAAATTCTCCTACTTCTTAAGCGAAATACACAATTTAAAACCCTCTTGGATTAGCTGAAAAATGCTAAAAAGGCTGCTTTTCATGAATGATGACTTTTTAGAGATATGTGGTTCTCACAGGACAGCCACGTTACAAACATATGATGGTCTTATAGACCATGATGCATTGCTGTAGCTTAAACTACCAAACAGTATATAAAGTAGTCAAAATGAGCTCAACCTTAAACATCTACAGCAGTAAAATGCAACATACACATTAATGCAGCAGTAATATTGATCCACAAACATTATATATACACTAACAGGGACCATTTTACTGCAGAATGAGAACTAATGGGTACATTTAGCTGACAATATTTACATACTTTTACTTGAGTAAGGTTTTGAATGCAGGACTTGTAGTGGAGTATTTTCACAGCACTTGTATTGAAGTAAAGGATCTGAGTACTTCTTCCACCACTGCCAGCTAGTTGCTAACTTTGTCTGCTGTTTGGTGCTGGGCAGGTACTTCAGGTGTGGTAGAAATGACCCTGATGAGAGCAGTGAGGTTAACAAAGTTTCAGGCCCTGAAAACCACAGCAGTGAGTTAAAAGACGCTAAAAATCGCTGGGGAGATCTGCAGAGTCGGGTAATAATAGTTCATCACTACAAACCACATCTTTCACATCACACACAGTCATTTGAATCGCTAATATAAAAATATAGATTAGCAGAGGAATGGAAGCTAGCTGCTTTAAGTTAGCCTCAAGTTTAAATAATGGCAAAGTATAAAGTATATTAAGCTTAAGTTTATCACATGTCAACACCGTGAGGAACAGATAAAGTTCAAATTCAACTGTTATTTTCAAAGCTGTGCCATGACCCGCGCTATTTTCTGTCAGAAAAGTGAGTAGATGGATGTAGCTTAGATGCTAATTTAGCCCCAAATCGACTTGCTAACGTTAGCAACCTGCTAAAAGTTTAGCCTCTGTGACATATTTCCCAAGTTGAATCATGTCCTACAGGCCCAGATAACACTACAAGACAAACTGTGCAGCAATATCACTCACACTGAACTTTCTTCATGCTTTCCCTGAAACAGAGTGGACTAAAAGTCGACTAAAAGTGTATTCATGCCAGTGTTATCTTGCAGCCATCACAGGTAAGCTCACCTGTTTACATTCTTTGTTCCCGTTTCAGTTTATTGCGCATATGGCTGCTGTTTCTGTGAGCCTGTAGGGAGGTAATCACAGACTAATATATGTGATTATTTGGCTGCTGTGCCCGTCTGTTATACTGTTCTGTATGGAAGCCCATTTCTGCCAATGTGATGAAAAAAAAAAGATCTTGTAAAAGATCATGTAAGTCACTATAATGAGAAACTTCATCAAAATAATGACTTAGTATCTCAAAATAATGAGAAACCTTCTCGAAATAATGACTTGGTATCTCAAAATAATGAGATAGGATCTCAAAATAATTACTTATCTTGAAATAATTACTTAGTATTGCAAAATAATAAAATAAAAATAAGGAAATAAATAAAATGATCTTGTAAAAGCTCTTGTAAGTCATTATAATGAGAAACTTTATCAAAATAATGAGTTAGCATCTCAAAATATTGACACAGTATCTCAAAATAATGTATCTCAAAATAATGAGAAACTCTCAAAATAATTACTTATCTCAAAATAATGACATAGTATCTCAAAATAATGAGAAACTTTCTCAAAATAATGACTT
>NTHP01000074.1:547992-584539 GCA_003416845.1 Oplegnathus fasciatus | reverse complement strand
CAGTATCTAAAAAATAATGACATACTATCTCAAAATAATGACTCAGAATCATTATTTTGAGATACTAAGTCATTATTTTGAGAAAGTTTCTCATTATAATGACTACAGGATCTTTTTTTTTCCATCACATTGGCAGAAATGGGCTTCCACAGTTGCTATCTGTGGGCTCATTGATTTTTGTTTTATTGCTTGTTGTTAGCTAACGTTTATGTGGCTGCGGTTGTTGTGTCTGCCAACTGCGTGTGGTCTCGCGCACATTTGCAAGGTTAGTTGGGAGTGGCATGCTGCTGTATGGTACCATGCCCTCTCTCAGGTATTATAGTAGTTTTTTATGTTTGCTTCGCTTTATGTGTGTAATGCAACGTAACTTAACACAGGTGATTTAATAAGTAAGTGTAAGCAGATTAATGCATAATGAAAATAATCATTAGCTGCAGTTTTATATAAAAAAGTTAAAAATGAGCTCCACCTCAACATCACAACAAAAAATCTTGTAAAATCAAAAAATATTGGAGGCATAGGCCCACCTGATTTTCTCTCTGCCCACCCACAATATGATTTATGGCTAAGATGCTGGTTTAAAGCAGCTTTAAAGCAAAACTGGCTGAACAGCGGTCACAGGTGGAGAAGAGTCATGAAGTCAGCGAACTGACTCAGTGATATTTATTTACATTTTGCTAACATAGCCACTATAAACCACTGGTCATACCAGACAAAGTGAGGCTGTAGCAGAAACCTCCCTCCCCGTGGTATTTAGGAAGAATGTGTAATTTCTCCTCTCAAACGTTACGCAGTCTCACTTTAAAGGAAGTTTCAGGATTCTTTGTTTAAGAAAAAGAAAGAAACTTCAAGCACTCCCTTTGCTTCTCTTGACATGAGGGATGCCCTTTGCACTTGTGCACTGTAAGCGATTTGGGCGCCATAAATACTTTGCATGTGTGGGTTGTTTGCACACACATGAGCACTGATTTGCATGTGTGCTGGCACATTGCTGTGCCACAGCGTTAACCCCCGGCATCCCCACGCTTGAGCTTCTATTACAACTTGACAGAAAGGTTGAACGAGTCTGAGAGATAAATGAGAGAAAAGAGTGTTAGGCTGGGTTCGTATGATGCTGGGCTGTGAAGGTGGGGGGGGGGATTGGTTCCCATGTGTGCTGCCAGTTGGAGGAGTTAAAGTGTGTGTATGTGGGTGGGGGTGCATATGCTGTATTTATAGCACCTTTAAAGATGAGAGAGGGAGAAGAAGACAGAGTAAACAAGGGGGCGGTCATGATGTAACGGTGTAAAAGCAACACAGGTGACACTGTTGAGGTTTCTCTCAACAATAAACAGAGGGTGGGGATTGTTTGAAGTGTGTGTGTGAGGGAGAGGAGGAGGGCATAAATAGATGGAACAGTGGAGGCATTATTTCAGTGTTGTTCCATTGCTGTGTTTACTGTCTACTCTCCCCTCCGTCACTTTCTCTGGGGGCAGCAGTTGGCAGAGATAAGACAGGCTTATCAGCCCTGCAGCCGTGTCGGACAGGACGCATTGTAACACCAAACTAGACACACTTTCAGTCTGTGCTGCACATTCTTCCACACACTGGATCTTTCACACTACAGTAGTCGTCATGTGTTGGGAGTCTGTCTCTGGGGCCGACATGCGTGTAGATTATTTATGGTTGCCTCTTTTATCGCATAACTCTTCTATCTTCCAAGCAATGTCTATTTTCTGCTGCTTTAGCCACGCGTGTTGAAGTGGCCTCTCACCCTGCCACCAAGAGGCCTGTCAGAGATATTTAAAGGGTCTATTATATTATATTATATATACTCTATTTTCTCACACACCCCTACTTAGATAGTTAATTTTTTATTTCTGTGTCATCTCAAATATTTGGCCCATCCCACGTGGGACTACAAGACACTACTGCATGTCAAACATCAAACATACAAAGACATCAACACATATACAAAGCAACGTGATCAGTCATATACGCAGTCATATACACATGATTTCAGGTTAGCTTAAAGTTGAAAACCATCTCCATGTTTGGTGATTCTAAAGGATTAAGTGTTCCTTTATGGTTTCAAAATATTCTCCTACTTCTCAAGCTAAATAAAGCATTTAAAAAAACATTGGGGGGTTTTGTCACAGAGCTGAAAACGAGGCCATTTCTATTTGCTCATGAAAAGTTAATGCAACAGTGAGGGAGACAAAGGGCCCCTCTTTTTTAAAACCAGATGAAGATTAAAATCAGCATCATACACATGCCATAGGATCACTAAAACGTATTGTATTTTCCACTCAACCCTGTGATCCAGAAGATCCTCATTTTAAACACTTTCTGAAAGTCAAGAAAACATACAAATGTTGACCTATTTTCACTTATTTTATTTGTTATAATTGTTTATAATACATTGATGTAGTAGTATCGAGCCATAGAGATAGTTATGGCTTTATGAAGAGTTTTTCGAGGATTTTATCCCTCAGGTTGACCAAAGACCTCACTGTCATCAGCTTTTCTTGGGACTATTTCTTTGGTAGAAAGTTCCAATATAATCTGTTCCCAGGTTTTATTTGTTCATTGCTTTTAGCACTGGTCGCTATGTTTTTATGGAGCGCCTCACACCCTGCGCGCTGTTATTGGCTGGGGGCTACACACCGCTGCCCAAAGGTCAATGCCTAGAAAAGTCCTGAACACGGTAAAAATAAGAAAATACAGGCAGAGGGCAGGGTCACACCGCCACACACTTCTAGTGGGTCATAAGTGATGATTGAGAGGGATTATTTTTGTATGAGTCTATACATTGTTTTGTTTTTTTTAGGAAAATCCTACTTGTTATACCTTTAACCTCCAATGTATTGAGGTGATGGCAGAAATCTGAGAGGCAAATACAAAACCAAATCTATGCAAAGCTAAGCACCACTGGGGTTAAGTGAGTGTTGCTAAAATGACTAGTCAATTGATCAGTTAGATGGCTGAAAGAAAATCAATCCACAACAAATTTTATATCAGTAATCATTTCATAAGTCATTATCAAGTAAAAAATCACATTCTTTGTTTCCAGGTTCTGCTTTTCTGCTTTTCCCTGTTGTAAATTGAATACCTCTGGTGTATTCAGCATCTTTTACTGTTGTAATGAATGTATAAAATCATTGACCATTTAATTAATAATTAAAATAACATGTTTGTGATTTAGGTGACCCTTTAAGATACATTAAAGCAATCTGTGTAATTTCCTATTTAATCTGGGAAATGACCACAGCTGAACCAAGAACTAATAACCTGAGAGACATTTAAAAAAGAAACATTGTGTGTGTGCTCTGTGTAATTACACATCAGAATTCAGTTTGAAGTTGTGTATGGATGTTATGTCATGACATAACAGAGCAGCCATTTTGAAAAAAGCAAGTTCAGTTATCATCATTAACCCAATTAGCTTTTTTGTTTTTTTTCATGCATTCGTGTGGCTGCGTGTGTGACAGATCGGTTGTGTGTGTGGGTTGGTGAGTGGGCGGGTGGAAGGCTGTATGAGCTTGATGTGTTTACGTCTGTGTGCCACGTACAGGGTGTGTGTGTGTGTGTGTGTTTATGTGTGTGTTACGTGCAGGATGCTGTGTATGCACGCTCCAGCTGGATGCCTGCCGTCTGTGCTTCTGCTCGTCACCTGATATTTGCTGGCCGCGTTCATTCAGTCCGCAGATTCCAGCTTTCATCTCCACACACACACACACACACACACACACACACATGGAAGCATACACACACTCTTCCCCGTGATGTCATTGATTCCAAGCTCCATGGCAACAGTGAGCGAGGAAGCAGGAGGGGAGAGAGAAGGAAAACGGAGAGACCCTTCGTTCATAGTGAGGGGATGAAGTTGTTATAAATAGCTCCTGATGGTTCTAGGTGTCCGACGGCGAGGGGTGGGTGGGTCTTGGGTGGTGATGGTGCGTGTCAGGGCTGAGGTGTTTCGCGGGGGTGCAGTGTGTCTTCATCAAGTGGCAATTTTCAGACCACTCAGAGTGACGCTAGTCGTCCATGGCCTCTAGGAGAAACTTTTTGTCAGAAATAGGCATGTCATGTCAGCTTTATCAATGTGTTAAGTGGAGCAGAAAGTAGAAAGCAGAAGGCGCTGTGAGTTGAATGGGCTAAAAATGGCTCACAGCTGGCATGGATATCCTTATTCGCTCCGTTCATTTAATAACTTTCTTATTCTTGTCTGTCCTCAATCATTTTCCTTTCTGTATCCATGTGATTAGTTTTAATTCCCTCCAGCTCTCTGCTTTGCTCTGCCTCGTCCCTGGTTTCTCTGATCCTGCCACGGCCTGCGTTGACTTCGGCGTGGAGTCTTTTTCCGAAAGCGCTTCCTTCTGCGCCGTAGTCAGTTGATGTGTGAATGTGTAACTTATTGTCTACGCCATGTTTTCCGCCTGGGGGACAGGGACTGTCCACGGGGTCCCAGGATGAATCTGATGGGTCGCGAGATGATTAACAAGATAAGAAAGAGGAAAAAACAGTTATGCAACATGAAATTATATTCTTCTTTCTCTGACTTTTCTCAAATTTTTGCTTTTACAAACCAAAACACGGCAACAACTATGGATGAGCTAGAAGCAACTTGACAGGATGTTATTATGCTTTAGATACACACCGCAATGTCTCTACAGACCTATGCGGAGAAGGGTGTTATGGGTAACCGTAGGCCTCAGAGGCTCTCAGAGGAGCAGACACACACAATTCAACTTATCATTTGTAAAAGGAGCAATGTGTTATTATTTTTCTCAAAGTTTTAAGCTACCTTCTGCTAGCAACCGCTACAGCAACTTCTGTGTCAACTGGTGGATTCGTCACCCACCACTTATTAGGGCAACCCCAACAGCTAACATGAATATGATGTCAAACTGAATAATGAAGTGAATTTGGTCTAAATCCATCCATCCATCCATTATCTGTACCGCTTATCCTTAGAAGGTCGCGGGGGGCTGGAGCATTGGGCGAGAGGCGGGGTACACCCTGGACAGGTCGTCGGTCGATCACTGGGCTCAATTTGGTCTAAATATCAGGCGATATACTTTAACTCTCATGACCTCTCTCTTCAAATTACACAATTTGAGAAGGAAAAATCCTCATGTATTAACATACACAACATGAGAGGAGGGGTCCATTTTAAGGGGCCATAAAACAAAAAGGTTGGGAACTGGTGGTCTATCTGCATGCGTGTATACCGTACGCTTCTGTCTTTGTGTATTTATTTGAAATAAAGCCCGTCTACACGAAATCCCTTATTAATAACAAGTAAAGGGCACACAGAGTGTCAAGCTGAGTTTCAAAGCAGGTCTATCCCATGCTCTCTCTCTCTCTCTCTCTCTCTCTCTGAACAATGGTCCAGTGAGAGCAGCCCTGCAGGCTTTGATGAGGATGTTTGGGATTAAACTGTTCATTTCCAACCTCTTAACATTCCTGCGTGCCCACTACTGAGGAACAGTAAAGGTCCAGCGCCAGTCACATGAGCTTTTTTTCGCTAAAACTGTGGACGACACAAGCCGACGTGTTACAGTAGCATTCACTTTTTTCCCCACACGAATTCCAATATCACATTGCCAGTCCTGAAATAACTGCTGTCATGAGCAGGATGTATTCAGCTGAATTTGAATAACACGAAACCTATCAGTAGTTTCAGTCATCGTCTCACACTGAACTCGGGGCGATCGTGTTTCCAGAGTGCTAAAGACAAACAGTGTCTCATTCATCGCCACGCATACTGCCAAGAAGAGTGACTTATCTTTATCTAATGAGGGATGGTAAGGCCACTGGATAGCAATAGCCCGGTTTTACCTGATTCATGAGAAGAAGAGAGGGTGCTGTGCCAAATTTGGATGGTGTAATGAAAAATTAACAGATAAAGTAGTATAAGAAAATTGCTTTTTGAGCTTGGCTGTTCATTCTTGATCATTTTGGTTGGTTGACAAAACAATCTCCACTCAAAATCCACTTATTTTCTTGTTCTGGAGATTTTGACCACATCACAGATGAAATAAACCTTCCATTGTTCTTAACACTTTCAGGACTTCTCCTCCATGTTGGCTTAAAGGTTGAGAATACTGGAAAGTTTAAACTTCTACTCTTCTATGGTAACTTAGCACACTTAATCAGCTGGTGAAGACTGTAATATGGTCAGTAGCTCCAGAACAAGCGAGTAAGTGGACCTTGAGTGGATCATTAATGCACTTAAGGGATTGTACAAAAATTATAATGGGGGCAGGTCAGAAAAGGGAAAGGATATCATAAGTTTTCTGTCGGCTGAAGGTAATTCTATTTTATTTACGTAGTTAAATCAAATAGTTACATCGTGGTTATGTGACTCAGGCATTATGTTGCTTATTGGACGGATAATCAGACAGACAGCTGACTTATAGCATCACCTGATCTAATTGATATTAATTATTATAATTTCGAAGTTGGAGAGGGGCAAAAATATTGCAGATCAAGTCCTTCAGTACCCTCGTAGCTGCTGCCTGGGCCCAACTCCCTCAGTGGCAGTAATAACCATTTATTTCTAAATCTTATGTATGTAGCTTTTTATTCAAAAATTTGAATATTCAACATTTTCTTTGCTATGAATTTGGCAACTTCCAGTTTCACTTCTGAGGTGTTCAGTTGCAGCTATATTATTGTTCTACTAAGATATTACAGTAAGGTTTGAATTGGGGTCCACGATGAAACAAGTCTCACCAATTCAATATTGTACAATATTATTTGGAGATATTGGAGGGAGGTTGTTGCAGTTGATTTTTAAATCAAAGAAAATGTTAATAATTCTGGGGAGGGTCTGGCTTTTTTAAAAAGTGAAACATATGATTCATCCCCCCTTCCCACCAGTGTGACTTTTGTACAGTCCCCAACTAAAGGGAGCCAATAGGATCACACCAAGGCCACAGCGATTATACATATGTATAATATGTTTTCAAATGTAGTCTTTTATTTTATCCACACTTCGCCTCAGCCCACTTTCTTTTTTACAAGTTTTTAATTCAATTAGTTACTTTTTTCTGCTCTTTTGTACTTAATTTATGATTTCATTGTATTCAAGTCATTAACTGACTTAATTGAGCTTAAATGAGCTACAAGAAACGACTAATAGATTCTATTTTCTAGCCACACAGGGTCAGGCGGGCGTATTCATGACAGCTTCAATGCAGCTCCTGTCATATTCCCGTGTAAGTCTACTGTCTGCTGAGTGGACCCCCTCCTCCACTAACTCAGCCTGTCCGTGGGCAGCAGCCTTCTGCTGCTCTCGCTGTGAATGAATCACTCCTTATTCATAAGATCACTGGCACAAAATTATTGTTTTGTCCCACTTCTTGCAATTAAGACAAACGCTCTTCCATTTGCGTCGTCTCTGAACTTTACCTGACTTGAAGCGCCTGCTCTGAGGCGGTGGAAGAGAAGAGGAGCGTTTTCAGATCCACTCAAAAGAACAAATGTTTCTACGTATAGTAAATATGCTAATGGGACTGCTTTCAGCTGAATGCATGTTGTTATCTGTATTCATCAGCTGATGATGTGAAGCATAAAGAGATATAGTTGTTAATGGAACAGGGAGTGGGGGCTTCAGACCAGCACTCATCTATATTTAATCCTGTAAATGGTCATTTAGAGGCACTTCCGGTGGAATCCGATGCCTAATTACAAAGGGAAAAAATCTCTCTGAGGCAAAGCACATAATCAATAAGAGCCGTAATTATCAGCCTCTCTCCGTCTGTGTCTTTTGAAATCATTTCTGTTCCCACATGTTTTATGCCAGAAAACTGGCTTTAATTATTTATCACTCTGTGATTGCTCACCCGCACGTCCACACACCCATGGCCCCACACGCACACACACACACACACACACACACACACATAAATGCCCGCCTCATCTTTGTATCCGGAAATTGCTGTCAGGGTGGTTGAGCCGAAGCAGTCTGTGATCTAACAAGGGAGAAAGGGAGAAGGAGGACGAGGAGGAGGAGGAGGAGCGGACTGTCAACAGTAAACAGTGTCAGAGTGGATACATCACGGCCAGCGTCCACTCAATGGCTTTGTGTGGTGTCACTGCACATTAGCAGGCTGCTGCACTGCAACATTATCCAATTTAACTAGTCGTTAAATCGAACTCTGACTTTTCTAATCTTACTTTTCTTACAAGGGAAAACGCGTGGCACTATATTGAGGTAATTCAACTTATTTCCAGTGCAGAATACCTTGCTTTTGAATGTCTCAGTCCAAAATCTTTTTTTCAATACAAATTCATGATGTATTTTATTGTGCCTTGTTTCGACATAGTGACATTTGTGGGGTGAGACAAAGTGAGGCAACACCAGAACAAATGGAATCATCTCACTTTTTCCACTTGATTTAATAAGAAATTATGACCTTTTTTTTCATTAAATTGGACATTTTTGAAAGTGTATCAAAAGAGAATTGCTTCTTGGTTATTGTTCTGCCCAAAATTTGATGCTTAGATGCATCAAAATAGTTTGATATTGGACATTGTGTCTCCCTCCCTTCCCACATGCAGCTCCATCAGCCCTGGTTTCCATACTCATAGCTCCCTCTAGAGATAATTCTGCAGCACTGCATCTGTGTGAAGTATGAGCTCACACTGTGGTTCCCAATTAGTGCGAATTTCCTGAGCTCTAATATCATAAGTGTGACAATATCGCAGAGACGTTTAGATCCTATTGGATTAGACTTCCTACATTTCCAGTTGCTGGAAGATGCAGCCGATGTCAAAACACCTTAATGTTGACACAGCTCTGATTAATGTTTCCCGCATGAGTCAGCCCCCACCCACAACTCGCTGATAATCTCATCTGTGACTAAGCAGTGTGGAAGAGATGGTGTGTGGCCATGGGGGGTATCTCTGTGTGTGTGTGTGTGTGTGTGTGTGAGTCTGTGCCATGCAGCAAACAAAAATGCATTTGCATTTGCTTCACAATATTAGGGGACAGTATTGAAATATAAATATTAAACTAGCTAAAAAAAATTTACAGATGTAGATAACATTTATTAGAAATATGTATTTTAGGTTCTTGAAACACACTTTATATAATTGTGACAGTAATGAATTAATACACCACTTTTCTAAACAAAGCTTCAAAATGCTGTAGAGTAAAACAAAGTAAATACAGTAAATAAAGTAAAAACCTAAATAAAACAATAAAATGAGACCAACACATAAAGGTACAACATAGTTAAAATGAGCATTAAAAGGTGACTTTCTTCCTAATATGTTGACATCCTTATACAGTATATATTTTGGACAGTCAGAATGAAGCAGCTGATGCTTTAAAACTTGTGTTCCTTTCATTAGTCCACCTTCATCTACAATTCGTTTTTCTCAGAAACTTCACAGACATTTTCGAGATTACAACACTTTTTTTTCCTGACTCCGTCACATTTTGCTGCTTAGACTGTGAATTGTCTCAAAAACTCTCAAAGAGTCCCTGCAGCCTGCCGCAGCTCACTTGCACGTTTTATATGCAGAAAAGGGTGTAGATCAGATTTTAAAATTCAACTGTACACACTGAAGAGATGCTGAGTAATCAAAACACTAAGCGGGGTCAAAACAGGAGAGAAAAACGAGCTAATGTGTCAAGTGTCATGGATCTGAATGCAGAAACAGCCATTTGAAGAATGTCTAATCAGACTGCAAATTATGCCGGTATAAATAGTCTAAGTTGATGGCGTGTGTCCTGTTATTTGACTGCTGGAGCTGTAAAAACTCATTAAACCTCTTTGCTACCTTCACCTTGCCTTGAATAATTTCTTTTTTGTTGTTTTGTTGTATGTGGAGAGGAATCAAGTTATTCATGGAACATTTTTCATTCTCATATCCTAAATATACCTGAGCAAAGGCCTGCGCGAACACAAATTAACCCTCGAACATCCGCCATGCAAGGCAAAAAAAAAAAAAAATGATGATGGCTTCAAAACGGGCAGCTAAAAGCTCTCCCTGTGGGCTCTACAACTGCCAATTAACCTGCAGTGGTGTTGCTTTGTCTCATGTAGGAGGGAGAAAACTCACAATTAGGGGGTATGACTCAACCCAAGGCTGTGCATAAAAAGCAGGATTGAAAGTAAAATGTGTTTGGATAAAAGCTGAATGGCTTTCCTGGTAAATCTGTGAAGCTGGCTGCATTTGTCACTGTGCATATTTGTCGTACAAACTGTCATCATTTTACAATAAATCAGCAAAAATGCAGGCAACAATTCATTGTTTATAGTGCCTAGAGAGAGAGAAAGGATACTACACTCTTATCACCTTCTCTGCGTTAATTAGGCTACTGAACTCCACTACATCACCATTTTCTTCACCACACTAATGACCAACATAAAGCTCAACTGAAATGGAAATAAATTGTATGTATACATGTGTGTGTTTTGGCATTTTTAGAGACTGAAATATCTCAATGAATATTTGGATGGATTGCCATGAAATTTTGCACCGACATTGACATTTACGGTCCACGGAGGACGAACCCTGCTGATTTTGGTGACCCCCTGACTTTTCTTCTAGCCTCGCCAGCAAGTCAAAGCTTTCACTTCCATCCGGTGACATATCATCAAGCGCTAAATGAGGCTGACATTTGTTATTTTAAGTGAAATGTCTCGACAATTATTGGATGAGTTGCCACGAAATGTGTCACAGACATTCATGTCCCCCTCAGGATGAATTGTAATAACTTTTGTGATCCCTTAACTTTTCATCTAGCGCCACCATCTGGTCAAAATCTTTATTTTTCCAGTACTTCGGTTTATGACCAAATCCATGCATTCCCATTAGCCTAGAGTTAAATGCTAAACTAAGATGGTGAACATGGTAAAACGTTCTACTGACCTAGACTCTTACTGTACTCGGTCTCCTCTGTCTTCTGTCATAAAGTGACTGACAGAGATGATTTATGTCTTTTCATAGCTAAAACTCAGTCACAGATCCTGTAACAAAACTCTACTTAAACTACACAAAAGAGTAAAGGTGTTGTGCTTTTCTTAAGCTTTTGTCTATGTGTGTGTATTCCCACATTCTTACATTAATTCAGTTACCATGTCTCGTACGTTCTATTTGTTGCATCTCTGAACTATTTATGTATTTTGACATTCTCCATTTTTTGAACCACTGCTCTACCTCTCTGCTTCTCTTCTTCTGCCACTCATTCAACATTTTCATTTCTCTGGAACGTGGCGCACCGTCTGTGGCTTTTGTTTTGAAAAGTGTTCTAAAAATAAGGATGATTATCATGCCGGTGACGACACAGGCAATTTTAGAGTTCGCAGAGGTTGGCCTAATCGTGTGTTGTTGTGCACTGCTGATGGCTATTTAAAGAACCCCTGCACTGGCATAACCGGCTCTCCATGTGATGACGATAAAGACCCCGTGTTGCTGTGGAAACAGCACATCAACCAAGGACACGCGTGGTTGGCATCCATCAGACGACGCGTCTCTGTGTGTCTGTATTTGTGTGCGCGTGTGTTCTCGAGCCCACCCCACCTGCCTCACCACAATATCATTTCATCACAGCAAAAAAAAAACAGGCCCCGGCCAATCATGTTTTTTTGGGAGGCAGAGAAAATGAACAGATGTCCCCTTGAAGTACAACATTGTTTTTGATGTTCCACCATTCAGTTCCTGTTTGCCAGAGCCCCCCCAGTGAGTCCATGGTTTGGATGAAGTTTAATGGAGGATTCCCGGTGTCTAAAATAAGCTGTTGTGTTCCAGCTCAGCAGTGTGATGCGATGAAAAGTAGCGTTGTCCCATGAAACTATACCAGTAAGTCAGTATTCAGAAATCAATATGTCATCCGTGGCTTTCATCTCAGCATGCAGCAGTGTGTCTCCCAGTGTGTCTCCCTCCTACAAGAAGGGAAATGGATTTATGTGAGAGACAGTGAAGCGGCTGATTGAATAAGTGAAAGTGTAAAACGGAGTTTGTTCCCGACTTCCTCCTGTCCACCTCCCTGCCTGTGTGTCACTGTGTGGATGTCAGATAAGCTGCAGCACAAGCCATCGATTTGTGCCGTGGGGTGTGTTTGTTTCACTCCGCCCCTCCCTCCCTGCTGATGCGATCGTGCCTCGAAACAACACCCCGTTGTTTGCCCACAGAGGGGATCATGTCTGCCGTTGCATATCTATCCAAACTGCCTCCCATTCCAAACGATCGTCCTTGGCTCTCGTCAGACAAGAGAAACTCATTGGAAGTCACGTCACGGGGCTGCCCACAGGCGATAGCTGGGCAGGGGCGGTGGTGAGGGAGGCTGTGGTGTATAGCCTATATTATTAGTTGTTTCAGCATGCTGGGCACATCTGAGAAAATAGGAATTAAATTATGCTGTGTTCCATTTTCTGACACACTCCAGTAATTAGGAAAGCATAAGTGGATTAAGCTGTAGACAGCCCCCGGGTGGTGATATGGCTGTGAAATTTATCTTCAATCAGCTGGCTGATCACTGCTGCCACTGCGAGAGGACAGAGATCAATAGGAGAAACCAACTAAGGCATGAATCGGCAGCCGAGGTGAGGAGAAGCTTCTGAATCAATATGACAGTCACTCAGCTGCAGCTTCAGGCCCTCCGCTGTGTGAATGACACATTCAGCGTCCACGGCGGTGTGTGCTTTTAAACTTTGTTGACACAGCAGAATGACATGACACCGTGAGGTTTTTCCAGATTGAATGAGTGGATTTACACCTGCAGCCCATCCTAATTTCAAGGCTACAACCACATACGCTTGTGTATCTATTGTTTTTATCTGCTGAACTCCTGCTTATTGCTTTTCTGTGCGTGTGTGTGTGCGTGTCTCCTTGTGCAACAGATTACAAAGGCATATCAAATTTCTTATTGGCACCTAACTGGTCTTTTCCACCAGCAGATGGCAGCATGGTTGCTTCACTGTACTGGAGCTACCAGAGATGTTTTTCTGCTGTATCAGAGAACACATCACTGAGTCACCTTAAACTTCCTCTCACTGGCCTGTGAATCATTTATTTTGAGGATTCTGTTTCTTTGAGCTTTGAAGAGAATAAATCTATCTATCTATCTATCTATCTATCTATCTATCTATCTAGGTTGGGATGTCAGGTTGGGCATCATGTTGTGCAGTACAATTTAATAAATAAATCAAACACATCAATATAGGATAAACATCAATATATACCGTCCTGTTTCCAAGGGATCCCAATATCAGCAAGTATTCTTTTTGATTTTGTGATATTGATTTAAGCCACATCATCGCACCCTAACGCCCCTAATGTAGCGGCATGAATCTTACAATACAGAGTGTGATCATTGATTTCCTCTGCTGGGTTTTCTCCAATCCTCTGAGGTCACATCTTAGGAGAGAGGAGGTTAAAATCTTTGTCTGACCAACAGTGTGTTGATTTGGCTGCCAGCCTGCTTGTCGACAGCGTTTTTCATGCTTCAGCGGAGCGTGAGAAGAACACGCATTCCCCTCATCGGAGGAACTCGCTCACAAGCTCACCCTCTATCTCCCACATGCGCACACACACACAAACACACATGCAACAACAGAAGTCACTGCAGTGTCAAACTCACACCATTGCACAGTGAGACCGGTTTGTTGCTCCTCAACACATACTTTGTTGTTTGGGCAGTGCTTCATTTTCTAATCCGCCTCAGGCTGTAATGACTTTATGATAAGCAGGAGTAACTTGTGTAAACAATATGGATTGCCCTGTGGAAGCAATTTAGACACTGAAGTGCTTCCCTACCCCGTCTGTGCCAACTCTTGTGTTGGTTTGAATCCCGAGACTGAATGATTAGGAGTGAATAATCATCCTCTCCTATAGGTGGAGGTTTGTAACCTCTAAACTGCTCCACGGGGCCTGATCAGTAGCCCACTCAACACTGAAGCGCGAAGAGGCAGAGAGACGTGAGAGAAGACAGGTACATGCCGATGTTCTGAAAACCACAGGAAGTTAGCTATGTATTGTAGTTTAGCCTGCTGATTTTGCTCACTCATCAACGTGGTCAGCAGCAGCAGCGGAGGCTGAGAGACACAGCTCATGGACGCAATTAAGGTACTTTAAAACCCTTAGCAACCGGTTGCCGCCAAGAGTCATCTCAGTTCAGTCAAATCTGACTGCACGGATATGATACGCATATTTTTAGATTCAGTGGCACTCTCCTGGGATATCATTATCGCCGATGTCCACATTACGAATAAATGCTTAGACATCAAAAAAAGACCTCTTACCTGGGAATCATCAGTATCAAAGTACATGCAGACATATATATAATGGGTCTATTGCAAACAGGAACCACTAAAAGCTAATTCAGCATTCTTTTAATGGTGCCAGAATGTAAATAAATACAGGCTAAAGGAACGGGGCGCAAGTTGTAGCCCACGACTAACTGACTCCATGGCAACATTACACTTCCTGTTTATATCCCCCAAATCCCCCCAATAATTGGAACTGTAGTAAGCAGACAAGGGGTGTCAGACTTCCACAGTGTCAGTCAAAACCTCTGCTGTCGAGCTCCGAAATGTGAATGAATGTGTATATTGAAAGAAAAAGATCACAAGTGATACGTGCCTACAGAACCATTCCAGCGCGAGTAAAATGTGCCTCTGCTAAAAGCCGGTGCCTCTTTCCTCACCTCCTGCACCCTGCTATGAAAAGAAAGGCTCCTGTAATCTTCCAGTGCAAGAATGAGCTCGGTGTGAACTACAGTCACCGGCAGCGAGACTGACGGGCGATCACTAAAGATCAGTAATGGGTTTCTCATGGGGACAAAGAGTTTCAAAAAGTAGGGGTGAACAGGTTGGGAGATGGAAGGAAATGAATATAGTAGCGCCTGGGATGAGGATCTTTATCCACCCCTATTGGTCTAGACTGCTCCGAAGTCAGATGGAGTCGTGGCTCTGATACTGATTCCTTATGTGACTCACAGTAATCTCTGTGGATTATAGCGTCATGACTCACTAAGATGAGCTGTTGGCTTCTGTTGGAGAGGGAAGGAAAGGGGCAGAGACTTAGAATATAGTTTTAGAAGGCGACACACACAAATTGTTATGAACATGATGCATTTGTTCTTGTCATATTGTAATTATCTTCACATCTGTCGCATATTCTGTAGGTTTTTCATGACAGTTAGCTAATCGCACATTTTTTATGTTCAGGGGGAAGAGTGGGGGGTATGACATGCGACAAAGCTACAACGGGGATATTGTGGTTACGTGGCATGCGCTGTAACTATTCTGCTACCGGACCACTCCTCCAACAACTTTTGATGGAAGTTTCTCTCTAACTGCTAAATGCTCCACTGTGTTCACCAACCAGTCGCTAACTTTGTCTGTACTCTGTTTGGTGCTGAGGCAGTAATGTGCAGAAACAAGACTGATGAGACAAAACAATGAGCTAAAAGATGCTAAAATGCTCCGTAGAGCTGAGAGGAAACTTCTCTGTGGGTTCGTCACAATGAGCGACCACTTCCATCCATCCATTGTTACCATAAAATACAGATTAGTGCAGCTTTAAATCTACAATTTGTAAATTTTGAAATGTTCTGATTGTCTGACTTTAGCATCCCATCATTGGTAGAATCAAAAGAAACATCGTGATGCGACCTGGGATCATTTGAATAAATGGGCTGTAGGCAACATACAGTGTTGCTCAGATTTTCACCAGGATTGTCACATTTTTCCATCAACAAAAACATCATCAGAATAATTTAAAAGATGACGTAACCAAATCTTTTTTTACCTCAGTGTGCTGACTCGTCCTTCATACCATTTTATACTTGTCATTCACATCCTTCATTCCAACCCTGTCTCCTAGAAAATCACATAGCAAACACATTTTGAAGAAAACGGAAGGCTACTCGGATTATGTGTTTTATCAGCATAATGAGCAAGTGTTCGCTGATATCGTATTTCATTTGTGAAGTGCATAATTGTAGCACTTCCTGCACACACATACACACAAAACATTGCCTGTGAACATAATCCAGGAAGCAATTAGAATGTAATTGGGAAAACAAATTACTAGTATATAACCATCATTTCTTGGAGAAAGAGTTGTTCATTCTATGTAATGTAACACGTTGTACTGTTGTGTTGTTTGTGTTTTATAATCCCCTCTCACTATTGCCTTCACGGGGTGTGATTTCCTACTTTTATTTGATAAAACGAGAAACATTTGAGAAACAAGTGTCAGTATTTTGAAACAAGGTATAATTGGGAAAATGACACCAATAGTAAAAAAAACATGACATTGAGTTACTAAAATCCTCAACATTCACTCAATAATATCTGCAATGAAACACAGTATTTCAGTCCACCTGCAGATTGTCTGAACAAGAAAAACAAGAATTTCATGAATGTATATATAAGTCAACCAGTATGTGTCATTTTGTGCCCTGAATCAGGAGAGTAACCCAGATAAACACACACTGACAGATGACTGTTGCTCACTGATACTGACCTAATTGGCTGTCAACTGGCTTGTTGCTTTGGCCAAATGTCTTGGTTAGTTACACCAGGAAATTTTCATGTAAACCATTATCTTTTTCAATCCATCTGTGCTCCCCCTTTTCAAGAACAAGTCATGCTTTTAACGCCTCCCCTCCCCCCTTCTACCTGATAAATGCCAGGCGAGTCTAAAAACAGGATAAAATACCCCAAACATGAGAAATGAGTTGTTTGCATTGATTTCAATGGCAGGAATATTTATTCAGGTTAATGATAGAGGGAGAAAATTGCGCTTGGAGCATCTGATGGCTGGAGTAAAAGATGATGTGGAAATGATGCAGATTTAGCAAAGATATGAGCAATAGGTGGGATGGGAAGGTGTGGGGAGGTGCGAACCCAATCACCGTGCAGCATCAAACAGCAATAATTCTCCCTTTACAGCCGTTTATGACAAACTGGATGATGATGAGAAAAAATGTAATTTGAAATGATCTTGGAGGTCTGTCCTTCAACTTGAAGCCAGAGGCCTGAAACTTGAAAAGAGCAGAATTTAGGTGCTCAAGTGACTTCGGCAGGCGGAGACAACAATCCACTTTGCCAATTGAGAATCAATTCAAACGTCAAAATATTGTTATCCTCCGCAGATTTAAAGAAGGTCACTTGTGCTTTTATCTCATCTTTAAACCGCTCCGACTCTCGCAGCTTTCTAGGATGTTTTCATATCTCCAGTTCATTAAGAATTCAGTAGCTGAGGGTTTTAATTGGTGCCATTTATTCCAAGTTTTATTATCTCTTCACTGCCGAGCAGGTGGGGTGAAGAGTTAGTTATGATTTTACAGATCATATTGAATGCTGAGGTGGAGAAGTTTCACATAAGCAGCAGGGTTTTTGTACATTTACTCTAAAACTTTCAGAGATGCTATGTTGCTTGGGTTTCTCAAAATTAAGACTGTATTTTCTAAAAACTCTACTGGTTCCTGTTGCAAAACCCATACCGCTGAGACTGTGTAGTTGGAATAGGTAAAGCGTATCAGCACATTTCCCCAGAAACTCAGCCCATTGGTACGGAAGTTGAATGTAATGTAGCGGCCCACAGAGGCTGCCAGTCCTCTCTGTAATGGGCTGGTTTTGTCACATTAATTATAATGTGGAAGCAGAAGGGCTGCAGAGATGGAAACTCACTTGGAGACTCCAGACACTGCCAAGTAACTTTTTTTGACTAACACAACTTTTTCTCAAATTCTCATGTCAGCTTTTAGCTTTGATCTTTATCTTCAAGGCCATTAGTGTCTAAAATTCAAAAGGCTTTCATGTTGTGTTTGTTTTATTTGTCTTAATTGCATCTTTTTCTTGTAGTGACATGCTGAGATGTGCAGGATTTCTCTTCCTCATAAGACAACACTGAACATTTAGTCTTGACTTTGGTTTTGACTTCTGAACAAGAGGTGTTCAGTTTTTTTTACAGCACTTTGACTTGTCATAGTAGGTAAAGCGCAGGTGTAATTAATACATTAACAATGGCTCAGTTCCATTAAGTGTTTCCATGGACAATTCAAAGGAACTCATAAAACTAAATGGAATTGAGCCATTGTTGATTTTATTAATCACACCTGTGATTTTCCTGTCATGATAAAAATGGTTTGTGTGCTGATCATATTACCTCTAACAACCAACTGTTAGTGTGGTTACCAAGTCGTGTCATTTTAAATCTAGCCTTTAAAGTGTAGCTTCACCCCCAGGTCTGAGCCTAACTCCACCCATTGCATAATTTTGAAAAATGCTAAAAAAGTGGGCAGGGGGCTGAGAGGGTGGGGGGGTGTGGATGTATGAGGCAGGAGTTGCTCAGTGACATCCCCTAGCCTGAGAAAAATGGAGAGTGACACAGAATCGTAAGGCATCTGTGCCAGAGAGGGCTCTTTTGAGGCGGAGGACTTTTCCCCTCCAGAATCCCCTGAAGCGGACATTAGTGTGGTGGAGGACCATGGTGGTCCCGAGCCAAGCCGTATCAATTCGAGCTGTTGGCTCCAGCCCCAGTAATGCCCAAAGCCGGGGCTCTTGGAGCCGAGGCAATGCAGTCTAAGGTAACGTAACGTTAAAGGCATAGTTCGGCTTTTTTGAAGTGGGGTTGTATGAGGTACTTATCCAAAGTCAGTGTCTTACCTACAGTAGATGACGCGCTCCCAGTTTGGAGAAGCAGCCTGGACTACCGGTACGGAAGCTAAACAATGTACTGCTGTAGACGGGCTCAGCAATAAAATCGTATTTCAGCCACCTAAAAAAAGGCCCACCAAAAATAATCAATATCAATTTAAGTGTACACTATATTAATAATATTTTCACCAATTTACCTTGCCGTCAGACAGCACTTTCCTTTGGCACTACATTTTCTTAACCGTAGAACTTCCAATTATTATATATTTGGTAAGAAATGTCAATATTAACACCAGTATTAATGTGTTTCATCTCAGTACAGTCATATCATTTAGTTTACAGCTCAAAAAACACATTTAAGAGTGTAGTACTTCCTTAAGATTGAGAGATAGGTGCTCCATGTGTAGTGTAGCTTCCTTGTTTTAAGCAATTTTCAAGAAATGAAAGTCAGTATATTGAAAGAGGCAAATTGCTCCACTTGAAAAAAAAAAAGTAATTATCCTTAAATGTAAAACAATTCATGAAAAACTTGAAACAAGGGACATAATCTCATCCTATTAACAAATTCTTTCAATTGTTATGGAACAATTTGAGTTCAGGGATCAGTAATCAACAGAATGACTCAACAAGATGGAGATTTATTTTTTAACTTTAGATTTAACTTAACTCAGTTTTAACTTTTGTACGTATATACTGTATATGAATATTCTTTAATGTTTGTTTTTAAATAGCTCTTGTTTTTGCACATAGCTACTAGTAGAATTTCTGTTGCACAATCTTGGACCGTGGCATTTCTCTACACAGTGTGCTGGTATAATTAAGTGTGTGACAAATAAAGAACAGTGAGGCAGGAACCAAACTTCGTCACTTGAACAATTCCTTTAACATTTAACATTACTCATTTCACCCATTGTTCATATAAAAATATAAAAGTGCAGCTTTAAATAGCAACAAGTTATTGATGTATAATTTCAATGTCTCTTATCTCATTTTTAAACCCTTTTTGCCATGCCTCATGCTCTTCAGCCTTCTTGTAAAGCACTTCAGAAACTATGAGTGATTTATTAGTGTTATTATGAGCTACTGCTATTTTAGCGGATGGTCAGTGTTGCAGGAAGAAGCTGACTGTATCTGTTCGACGGTACAGCAGAGCTGAGCGCCCACAGGGTATCAGCACCCGCCTATGCCGAAGGCCACGGGTGCTTGACTGTTATGAATGCTCGCACCAGACGATAAATGCATCAATGGGTAATTAATTAGCAAGCTCCTGTGTTATCAGCCCACACAGAGACCGGAAGCGCTGACGGTCATGGGGAGAGAAATCTGTCATCCTCTTCCCTCCTCTGGGGTTCAGTTAAGATGCATAATCATCTGCACACACACACACACACACACACAGAGGACAGCCCTGCGTGTGTGTGTACATGCACATGTCTTTTTGCAGTTCTTTTGAGTTAGTCATATCTCATCCCCACTTCACCTTGTCTGTACTTTCACCTCGAGTTCCCTCTAGAAAGAAAAACCTCGGGACAAGCTGAGATGAGCTGAGCCCTCTCTCTGTCCGTGTCTTACAAACAAAACCTCGTCTGGCCTTTTATGGCACCCCCGCACAACCTGTCCGCTTTAGAAATGTGGCAGGACTGAGACAGGAAGTCGCTGGATGTATTTCCTTTTGTTTTGTTCTTTTATCCTCATGAGATACAGGAGAGAGAGAAAGAATGACAAAAGGAGTGGATAAAAGAGTAGGTGCAGTGTGTCTTCTTCCTGTCCATTGCAACAAGCACACACACACACACACACACACACACACAGAGACTCACAGACACTGCACTTATGCACTCAATCATATGCACTTTCACGTTATTCCATGACTCATCTTTTATGCATGGCCCCGTTGCCGCATTTGCCATCCCGCTCTCTGCTTCAGACAAGAGCGGGATGGCACTCAGAGAAGATGTTGCTCGTCGTGTTGGCACCCTGAAGAGGACTGAAGTGGAAGCCAGCGGTTCAGACAGACGATCTGCGCCCCGGCTGTGAGCTTGGTGTCTCGTGGCTGAACCTTTTACGATCGGCGCTCCGTTTGACCTTTCGCAGGCTGACGACGGGGCTTACGGGATCCTTGCAATTTCCGACTGCTGTGCTGCTGTTGTTTCCCAGGCACTTTGCGTGAGTGGATCAACTGTGGCTCCACACAGGAGGACCATTAGAAATCCCACCCAACAAGGGAAATAAAGGGATAGAGAATACAAATAGTCACACGTAAATGCATCCACATTGGACATTGGCCTTTGACATTAAATTATAATTCCAATTTACTACAACTTTTATTTTGGTCATTGTTTTTATGATAACACTGCAGTCACCAAAGTCACCCAGTAACTGCCAGGTGTAACTGTTAAGTAGCCAACTGACAGAGTTTAGAGTGAAGAGTAAAAGAAATATGGAAAATGGCCAACACATTTAATCTTACAGAGAAAAAAGCCGTTTAATAATTATGTAAATTGGGAAGATTTTAAATTACATTTCACAAAAATAACACTACATATCTCAAATTACAAACCACTATGTCAGTAACGTTGGACTACGTGATCTATTAACGTTAGCTAGGTCGGCATATGAGATAGACTACATTTACAGACTTAAAGGTATAACGAGTAGGACTTTCCTGAAACACAATGTATAGACTCATACAAAAATAACCCCTCTCAATCATCACTTCTACCACTAGAAGTGTGTGGCAGTGTCTGTATCTGCAGAGACCCTGCCCTCTGCCTGTATTTTCTTATTTTGCTGGGACGTTTCTGGGCATCAACCATTGGGCAGTGGTGTGTAGCCCCCAGCCAATAACAGTGCGCAGGGTGTGAGGTGCAGGACTCTATAAAAACGTAGCAACCACTTGCCAGATTGTTAGCACGTGGGACCACCGGAAGCGCCAAGACAGGAAGGAGGGGCCAACTTTGAATGTTGTGTTTTCAAACAGAAACCGACAAATCCTACTCTTTATACCTTTAAGTTTATTATGTCAAGTTTACGGTAGCAAGTCACTTGTTTGAAACTATCTAGCTACTAGAACCAAGGAAGGACTTTAAGCTCAAGTTAAGTGATGGATTTCCAAACAGCTGGTGCAACCCAATCCTGGGAATCCTCCGACATGAGTGGTCAGACAATCACACAGATTGTCAGTGAGGCAAAAGTTTAACCAGATTATCTAAACCGCTTTATTTGAAGGTGAAACCAAAATAAGGACACCGGAAATGTTGGTAACATTACCTCATCACACAGGAAAACTGTGCACACGCATCACTACAGTTATGCAGTAGGTCAAAGTTGAACCAGTCGGTTTTTAAACCAACAGTTCGGATGTTCATTTTATTGTTTGCCACTTTGTTTTCTCTTCCTAATACGGTTGGCTAACCCAGGGGTTTGATAGAAACGTGCGTGATCATCTTCTGACCACTCGTGTTTCTTGTTCCAGTAGTCTTCTTTTAAGTGATGTTGCCGTGTTATCAGATTTCAGCATCAAACTTGGAAAGAACTTTGTTATTATAATTGATAGGAATGGCCAAAACTACAAAAATCTAAGACCAAAGTTGTAATAGACCAAAAAGCTCCAGTGGCTTTAAAGTTTGTTAAAATAACACGTAATCTTTCCATTTGACCTTTAAAAACCCTTAAAGGTGTCACCTGTGTTTACTTCAGGCCAAAGCAGGAGCTGGAATATCCAAATTACCTTAGGTATCTCACCACTTCAAACGACCCAGAAGAGCTCCGGCTGTTCAAGTCTTATCTTATGCCGCTCATACGAAGGAGCACGTAGCCGCAAGGAGAGAAGAGTATAAAATAGAAATGTAAAGAGGTGACAGAAAACAAGCACTGTAGGACGGAGAGATGGGGAAAGTGCAGGAGGGGTCAAGCGAGGCATGAAGGGAAGTGGGAGAGAATACTGTAGGAGGCAATGTAGCTCCATTCAAGTGAGAAGCAGGTGAAAGGACAAACAAAGCTCTTCAACATTTCTGTCATAATGAATTGCCGCTCGCTGTTTCTTTCTGTGCCTCTCCATCCCTTTGCAGCCAGAGTGACACCCACTCCAGGACGCCGTCGGCCCGGAAACGCCTTGTTCCTGATGCTTGACTAGAGAGCAGCAAAGTGCGATTCGCTGCATCCAGAACACGCATCAGCGACAAGCGAGACAAATAATGTGCACGACAAAAAGGCAAAACAGTTGTGCCAGCAGTCAGGGACGAGTTCATTAGAGCAGGATCGTCCTCATGGCGTCTCCGTGGTGTCATGACCCTGCCCTCTGGAGGGAAACATGACACACTACAGTTCACTGATTAACTTTGTCAAACACCCTTCCACCATTTTAATTTCCCCCTAAATGTGCACTGAAATGTCTTCCATTGCTTCTTTTCATATAAGTTTGAGGCATGTTGAAAACACTCATTGCTATAATCCCTGGGCTCTGCAAGTAAACTCATCATTGGCTCATGATTTATCAAAAGAAATATGCAATCAAATATGTAAAGAAACACATAAATGCATCCCTATCTGTCTTGAAGGAACTGAATTAAACCCAAAACTTCAAGAACTTCAGGAACTTCTGATCAAACAAATTTTGGGGCAGAAAATACAGTACGTCAAAGCTAAAACCCTTGGGAAACATAACTGGATCTTACAACAGACTGAAGACTTTGCATAAAATTTTGTACATTAAAGGATGCGGCTGGCAATATTCTATATTTTTGTAATTGTCAACAAATCTCATGAAAAGACAAGCAGTAAACAAACAGTCTTGATTCTTTTTGACTTCCCAAATCTATCTGTGGCACTCAGCCACTCGCCCATTTGTTTCTTTTTAAGACCTAAATCTGCAAAAATGTATACTTTTATTTTTGAAAAAGGCAAAATAATTTCCTAGAACAGCTGCCCACTGTAGTTTTTCAGCAAACGTTACTTAAACTGGAGTAAATAGCACATTTGTTGGGGATTATTTTCAGCAGATGGATTAATACACATTTGGTGCTCTAATGAGCATTTACAGCAGCAGGACGGCATTTATGGGAATATAAAAATATAAAATAAACTACAGCGTTTGTGTTCATCATAATGACGGAACATGTCACCCAGTGCAACAGTGTGGCTCGTTAATGTGTTTTTAATAGTTTTTGGACAAAAAACTGGAGCTGTTCGGCACAAGGAATAAGATAAATCAGGTTCTGGCTGCATAGACAATACATGTTTTTTTAGGATCACTTCATTGTTGGTTTTGGTCTTTTCTTGGGATTTGTTGACAATAGAAAATTAAGAATATAACCAGACTTATCCTTTAAACTGCAGCCCCAAAGCGAATAAAGTCAACACTGAGTACATAAAACAGGAAAAGTTGTGTAACGCCTTAAATAGAGTCAATTAAATTCTAAAATTACAATAATTAATGCATGCATGTGACAGCATTTTTATGAATATTTCATATCAGTTCTCGATACCATTAGCACTTTGGCATCACATTTGCACCTGTCGTGCAAATAAAGACATTCTGATTCTGATATGAAAGGAAGTGAAGCTCTGCTGAGATTTAGCTCTTAATAACGCTTTTTATTGGGGAGCTGAAAAGGTCCAAGACTGATAAAGTCTGCCTCGCTCTGTGCGGCTGTTATGCCTGTTTGCAATAATGACACATTACCAGGGAGCGTTTTTACACTCAAGTGCGACTTCACAGTACATCATAATCATCCTTTTGATCTTTGCCTAATATACCCACTTAACCCCCTACCTACAGTCAGAGTGAAAAATGCAAAGAGGCGTTCCTGCACTGCAAACTCGTCTCTCTCAGCCTCAATACTTAATTCCAGCTTCTTATTGCCGTGCTAAGCAGGGACATCACAGCCCATCTAGAAGGGAGACTTTGAGAGCTTGTTTTGGCTGCGGTCCTAGTTATGAATTTCTCATTGGTATTCCTTCTCTACAGTCTGAAGTAAAAGTAAAAGCCATGCTCACAGAGAGCCTGACTCTGTCCCAAAACACTCCCAACAAACAGCCTTTATTAGCTACAGCCCCAATTCCTTCATTTATTTTTTAATTCCATTTTAAATCACCAGTTTGAGCATGTGAGTCCCCTCAGGGCGCGATTGTTGGACCCCACCAATTTCCTGTCTGCGCCCTGCGTTCCCTACCACGACTGCTGATTTGTGTTTGTCGAGCTCTTAATGTTGTCACAGTCTGTTTTTAATCATGAGCTGTGTTTGTCCAGACCCAATTCAATTATTCATCATGTTTGCTCAACAGACTGCTCTCCTGCAACGGTCGTGTTGATGCGAATTAAACTCCAGCAAACTAAGAAACAAAGAGCCAGTAGCCTTCATCTTTTCTGAGTTTGGTGTGATTTGGAGAGAGGCGTATTGTGTGTTGTAATATCTCCCAGAGTTTCATCTTTCGATGACAGGACCAGCGCTCCAAAAAAATTAGATCAATATAGCAGATTTTAGAAGCTGGAGTTCGCCCTCTGGGGAAAGAGGGAGGCAGAGACAGACCAAAAGAAAGATAACGAGAATAGGTAAGAGGTTGTGGGGAGCAGCTGGAACAAAGTATAAATACACACTGAAAATATATACAGTACGTGAGTCAATATACTGTATACACCCTGAGAGATGGGAGAGCAAAATCTGATCTCGCTGCTTCTATTCCATCTCACATCTTCACACGAGATGTCATTCACGCATTTCTCCCTCTCCTGACAGCTTTTTCTCCGCAAGTAGGTCACTTCAAAAAATAAGGCTGTAATGAGAGAAGTGCAGTTTTATCGCGGCTTTCCACACTTCTTCCTCCCTAATTGACAAAATGACAGCGAGAATGGCAAGGGGACACATTCGTGCACGCGTACATGTTTGCGTATGTACTTGTGGAAGTCTTGTTTCCAAGGTGGTGATGCATCACAACTCCCTGAGGGGTTTTCAGTCTCCGTCTTGTCGTTATTCTCTGTGGATCCAAATTGTCATAATTCTAGCTGTTATTTGATAAAAAAGATGCAATCCTGCGCGGCACACAGTCAGACAAAGACATTTTCATAATGATATATTCAGCCAACTAATAACAAGGCCCGCCAGGGTGTTGGGGGGTGCTAATGCTCATAATCCATCCAAAATCCCTCTCATCTGTTTCCTGCATTGAGTGCCATGGGGGAGAACACGCACCCTCTACTTACTCTGCACTAAATTACTTTTCTGTTCTCCGTGTAGCTACACAATTAACTCTCTGGGCCCAATTATATACAATAATACAATTGCAGACAGCTTATTTTCAGTTTTTTTTTATTATTTGGGCATTTGATTGTACACACTTTGTTAAAATGAACCCCACTGCATCACAGACCACGACCTTTTCTACTGTGGTATTATGTGCATGGAATGTGCAGAAAATAGATGGATGGATGGGCAGGTGGATGCAATAAACCCGTATCTGTCTAATTGCTTTCATTAGAGTAATAATGAGTGCGCTTAAGCTGCTTTAAGTAATACCCATTCCACTGGGCATAGTTCCTGGTGGCATAGTGGTTAAGACACATGTCATATACTGGCATGTGTACCGTATACCTGATTAGATTCCCAGCAGGGGACCTTTGTGACATGTGATTCCCATTATCTCTCTCTTCTCATTTCCTGTCACCTCTTGTCTGTCCACCTTTTGAATAAAGGTAAAAAATGGAATAGAAATACTTTAAAAAGATGTATTTTGCTATTATCATATGCATATGTTTTTCTATTCCATTTGAAGATTTCTACTGACAGGGTGCACCAGTAGCCTACAGTAATGGTTAAGACGTGGTTATACCATATAACCACAACGTTCACGGTACGGTTCTGGCTGGGGGTCCCTCTCTCCCCATGTTTCAAGTGTCAAATAAGTGTCAAATAAAGGCAAAAGTTCAAAAACATAAATTAAAAAAATCTTACAGACTGTACAAACATCAAAGAAGTGAAATGAATCAGAAAACATGAACATAAAAAGAAAAAAAATGTTACTTTAACCCCCCACCCAGCATTTATAAGCAATATATGAACATTTAATAAATATGGTTTATAATACACTATAATATAGTTTTAATCGTTTATAAGGATATTTTTAAGTGTTTATTAATGATGTACAGTATTTTTCCACAATTACAACTTCTCCCACAGTATGAAGACATATTTTATATTACAGTATTACAACTGTGATTACTATATCATCATTCATTATCTGTTTATACATCAGTCTCCAGTTATGGGTGCCCACAGGAGGAGTTATAGTTGTTAACAAATACATTAAAAAACATTTATATCTGATTACAACTACATTATACTGTGATATACTGCTTCTAAATGCTAAATAGGGATACTACCGAAAGTAAAGTGTTGCCTAGTCTTTTAACACAAACATTAATATCCAGACTTCGCAAAGAAAGTAAGAAAAAAGACATTTAAAAAGACAACAAACTAAGTTAAACATTACTGTGAAATTTAAAGCCAAACAAAAATATGAGAGATCATTAAGAAAGGTTCACTCTACTAGACTGGCTCTAGCGGTAAAGTACAAGCAGTAACGTTGCTTTAACATGATGACCTTTTTTAATCCACTCAGCGGCCACTGAAGAATTTTATCTTGTGGAGTGGACGGACCAAATAAATGTGGGTCACGTGAATTAAAGTACATGTCTCATACAAGTCTTATACTATATATACTATATCATTTTGAAAGGTATTTACCTCATACATAACTCACATACTAATTTCTTCAGACTTGTGCTGATGAGACAAGCCCTTAAAGTGTTCAGATTTTCTGTCACAATCGCCGCAGTAATGCACTGAAATGTCTTCCATTTCAGTAATGTGACAGTGAAGCCCTTTGCTGTTCTTGTGTCAGATATCTTTTTTTACTTTTTCTCTGTTTATATTTTCCATGGCTTAACAAAGTCACACGTTTAACTGAATTAAGTCTGACTTGTTATGCTCAGTCCCAGTCATCCGACTTCAGTGGGAAGTGTGCTGTGTGATAGGATACGTCGACATCCAACCAGACTCTCGTGCTCCGTGGTGTGATGTGGAGTGTGTTCATCGCATTGGATGCACTGCTAAGGGTGTCGTGCATGGCTCTCACTGGGCACTGACCATGTTTCTGTGTGTCTGTGTATGTGTGTGTGTGTGTGTGTGTGTGTGTGTGTGTGTGTTTCTGTGCATGTCACTGTTTGGCTTTTGCTGCCTACCACGCTGACAGGCGTCAGTTTCAGCTCGACTGTCAGACTACAAGGCTTTTCATGTCTTTTTTAGGCAGTTGAGGGGGGGTAGAGGGGGATGTTAGTGTCTCCGTGACGTCTGACAGAATTAGCAATGGAGCTCTGAGGGACCATCGCTGCTGATGCGGAAAGCAATCTGTCAGCACGGTATTAGGAGGGGACATTTCCCTCATAACTGAGACTGACTCATTGCAAATAAGGGGGAGGATAGAGAGAGACACAGAGAGGCAGAGAGAGAGAGAGAAAGTGTTTGTTATATCTCAGTGAAACAGATATAAACGCAAATAAAAAGAAGCGTCTGACATATTTCACCTAAACAATGCCTGGATCAATATAATAAATTTCAATTTCTATTTGCCTTTTCCTCTGAAATGAATTTTGACATAACAGACAGCCCAACATCTGTGTTTGTTCCCTTCCCAACTGCATTTCACCCTCAGCTGAGGTAAAAAACCTCCAGTGCCCTGCGTCGCTCTGATAAGAGCCACTGTTGTTCTCTGGATCGCCGCCATTTAGCCCGCAATTCTTTTCTTTATTCCACAGAACAATTCAGTTCTGTGTCACTAAATGGTTGGACCTCGCTTTGAGATAAGACACAAAGACCCCCTGAGGTGTCATATCTGAGCTCCTGGAATTAGGCTGGTTGCTTATGAGTTAGATCAGAGCGTAATCAGTCCTGTGGCACCCGGCGGAGCCCAGGATATGAGCCGCTGGCTGTCAGGCCAACTCAGGTGAATTGAGCCTGAATCCAAAATGAATGGAAACAATTCTTGTTCCTCTACCGTTTTGACACATAAAGACAGATTTACCCTTTTAAGGATAAATGATATTCACCTAAACCTTTGAATCTGAGCTTTGTAAAGGTGTTATGCAGTCACTTAAAGCTGTGTTAATCTATGCTTTTTATTTTAACACAATCAAAGGAGTGTAATGTAAGAAAGGGTCACTCATAGTCATGAGCCCACAGAGAATAACTACTCCACACAGCCTTTGTTTTGGTTTAGCAGTCAACATTTACTACATGGTTCAGTCTCACCAACACAGCATGAACAGAAAGCTGTTTTCAAAGTCAAATAAGACAAGAAAACAGAGCTGAAAGGAGAGTGAATGTTGGACTCATCAGGTGGCCAGACACGTGATTGTAATGGGGTGATTACGTTGCTCCGTGTCTGGTGGATGTGTAAGTACATAATTGTTTGCTAACACATGATCACTCAAAGGTTACAGTGAGTAAGGGGTGTTTGTCAGCTTGTTTTGTAGTTTTTCTGCCTCCTAGGGGCCCGAAAATGGATCACTGTCTATTTACCAAGAAAATTTGCTAAAATTGTTGTCAGCTGGATTCTCTGAAGGAATAGGCTACTTCCCTTTCTTCCTGAGAGTTAGATGAGAAGATATATAATACCAGTCTCATGTCTGTATGGTAAATATGTAACTGGAGCCAGCAGCTGGTTAGCTTAGCTTAGCATAAAGACTGGAAAAAAGGGGGGGAAACAGCGTGGCCATCTCTGTCCAAAGGTAACAAATCCCACCTACTAGCACCTCGAAAGCTCTCTAATTAACACGTTGTATCTTGTTTGATTAATCTGTACAAAAAACAGCATAATAACAACCATTTATGTTCCTTAAAACCACGACTTGTTTTTTCACTTCTGTTTTTTTCTACAGATGACATCGATCTTCTGATCTCGGCAAGAAAGTGAAAAAATGTATTTCCCAAAATGTTGAACTATTCCTTTAAGTGTTTCAACTGTTCCACAAGTAGTAAATTAGATTAGATTCATTCTTATATATATCCAGTATGCAGACGAAAAAACAAGAAGTGTAAAAAGAAGTAGTGTATACAGAGATGTGTGTAAATATGTATTCATGCTTCATTCTAACTACTCTCATAATCAGATGTAGAGATAAGAGCATCAGTGCAAAATTAGCAAAAAGATCCATGCCTCTGATCCTCTGTTGATCCAGAAGTGGGAGCATCAGTAACACACAGAATAATAAATAACAGCACCGGTGCCAAAGCTGCTCATGAAGCCGCACTAACTAGACAGGTCAGGTACAACAGGAGCAGTCATTGCTCGTTACAACTTTAAGGAGAACTTCTTGGTCCCGTTGCTGTTATCCTCCTCTCAATTCATGGAGGTGAAACTGGAAAAACAGACACAAACTGACAGGCTCGCGGTGTACATCAGCCTTACCTGTCGCCATGAATGACGCCATCTCCTCTGCGAGCTCATTGGTAAACATAAAGTGTGTGTCGGCAGCCAGATGGAGAGCGCAGGAGGCTATCTGCTCTCTCTCTCACTCACATATCAGCTTGACTGGATAAGAGAGGATCCAGACAGTCAGCACAGGAGCCCATTTTAGGAGGGTGATGGCACTGAAGTAATGAGGTCCTTGTTGGAACATTATTGGCTCTGTCCTCGCTTCACCCAGTTTTCTACCATCCTCCTCGCCCAGTGTATCACCTCCAAAGCCTCGCCCCTGATCCCGTTTCCCACCCACAGGTGTCACAGAAAATCATCCAAAACCTGCATTGTTTGCCTCTAACAGTTCCCCGGTGCACACAATCTCTCTTTTTAGGTTTTTCTTCCTTCCTACCTTGCAGGAAAAGTTTCACTTGTTATATGTCCTCCACCCTGAGCAGAATTTTAATTTGGTTGACACTCAAGGCTCGGGCAAGACAAGGCAATAACTCATCCTGTCTGAATGCTGATGGCAGAGTTTAGCCTTGAATGAAAACATTGGGGTTCGACTCTATCGAATGTTCAAATTATCTGCTAAGCTTTAACAACCTTCCGTCCCGGGTCATATGCAAATTTAATGATACTTTTAATGGACTTTGTAAAAGTCTGACATCTGTCTCACTCCATTTCCTGCCTGTGCCACTTCCCAAACTCATTTAACACACTGTGGTTGTTTTACATACGGCCAGTGATGTAGTCATGATGGCTGAACCACCATTCTAACCAAAAAACAAATACGCATTTAGAAAGGCACTTTACATTGAATGCAAATGTTATTTATACTTAAATTCCTCTGAATTACATGCAAATTGAACAAATTGAAAGGTATGCAACTTGAGTTGAGGTGTGTTTACACTTTTACTACCTCCCTTCATGAAACATAAATGCGTCAGTAAACCATCAGGAAATTAATTGTCATGCTCATTTTTAGATAAAGTTAAGTTGCGAGGTAATGTAGGTGAATGGGGCAGACTGAGAAATCTGCTACAGTAGATGGTGTTTTTCAAGCACTCCTTATCTTTGACATGATATTTCAGAGGCAGCTTAACAATGGTATATTCCTGTGCAACACTGACAGAAACTCCTGTCCACAAGACGCCCATATGAAAGCAGTACTCCAGCAATGGTTTCCCTGAGATTTCCTTACTTTCACTTTCCAGTACTGATCAAGTTCCAAAACCACTGGATCCTACACTTCCCAAAATGCAACCTAATGATTTTGAGGCTGGACACGTTGGACAAGTTGCAGACACTGTTCAGAGGTGAAACAAGTACAGCCATCTCCTCTGGCTGGTTGGGGTCAATAATAATGATGATAATATTAATAATCATTTAGATCTACAGCAATGGGACTACGGTGGAGAGCGTCAGCAGCTTCAGGTTCCTCAGGGTTCACATCAGCGAGGACCTGACCTGGACTCACCATACAGACTCCATCACAAAGACAGCCAGACAAAGGCTCTTCTTCCTCTGCAGGCTGTGGCGGCTCAACATGGACTCCAGGATACTCTGAAACTTCTACAGGTGCACCATAGAGAGTATCCTGACTGGCTGTGTCACCGCCTGGTATGGCAGTTGCCCTGCCGGCGCTCAACCGTAAGGCTCCACAGAGGATGGTGAAAATGGCACAGCACATCACCAGGATGGAGCTGCCATCCTTGGAGGACCTCTACACCCAGCGGTGTAGGAAGAAGGCCAACAGGATTATTAAAGACCCCAACCACCCCAACCCCAAACTCTTCTGCCTGCTGCCATCCGGCAGACGGTACCGCAGCATCCGGTCCCACACCACCAGGCTCAGGGACAGCTTCATCCCTCAAGCAATAAGACTGCAGAACTCTTGAGCTCACGAGCTCATTACTGTCACTTCCCTTCACTTGCACGTAATTAATTACCTGCTTACCTGTTAACATCCCCGTTACCTGTTTACATCTCTGTTTATATTGTGTACATCTCCATTTACATATATTTATGTATATTTATTACTACCGTTTATACCTGCATTTTATCACTTTTGCACATCTGCCTCAACAGTATTATATTTCTCTTTGTATATATTTCTATTTCTATTCTATTTTATATTTAGATTTTTTATTTTAGTGTGTTATATTTTCTTTTATATACTATATTCTATTCTCATATTTTGAACTTTTGCACTATTTTATATCTTATGTCTTAAGTTCTCCTTTTACTTACTTTTCCTTATACATTTTTTTGAGCTTTGTTGGAGGGAGCCTGAGATTTAAGAATTTCATTGCCAATGACTGCTTCCATGTAATTGTGGTGCATATGACAATAAAGATCTTGAATCTTTAGAGTTAACTCACAGGATAAAATATCTCCTCTGGCCTCTGTCGGCCCTCTAACCCTCACTGAAGGCTAAACGCTGTCTCCTCTGGCCCACAGCCCTTTAGCCTTTTATTTCAAGCTAAGTATGTCCATTCTGTCCAGTCTTTTCTCTGATGTAGGTCTTTATCTAGCCACCTCAAAAATATCACCACATGTCAGCATTTCTTGGGCCATGTGGTGACCACAAGAACTGCAAGTGTTTTCTGCCACATGTTTCTGGCACTGGTAGTGTTTGTTGAAATTCAAGAAGGAATCTTATACGTGCTGCCTTTTGCATTAGTGGGTTGTAGCCCTATCTGATGTCTGCCTGTTCAATAATCAGGGATTGTGGTACCTGTGTAAAACGCAGTTTAGCCCCCTGTGGGTAGCTGACCCAGCTATCCAGCGTAGCCAGCCTATTTGTCCTGTCTTTGAATAAACAACATTTTCACAGTTTTTATAGCTGTTCTCTGTAAACTTTGATAACTTATGGTAGCTATACTCTATAGTCTCTCAGTGTTGACTGAAATTGACATCAGAGTTAGGGTCAAATCATGACCCCCCCCCACAGAAAATGGTGATTAAGAGCTATTAGTATCAGGCAGTGTTTCCACAGCAATGTCAAAAATCCAGGGCACCTCAATGGTGGTAATGAGGGAGAGGGGAAAGTGTTGCTCTTTCACTTTCCCCAACCAGATTTATCCTGTCAGTCTGGGGAACAAACCGTCAACCTTCCAGTCATCAGCCCTTTTCTCCAGCCTTCAGGCCTCCACTGCCCAACATTGTTGAATCATAAAGAGGCTGTCAGAGTGATAGAATCTTTTCTAACATTGACTCTCGAAGTCTTCTTCAAAAACTAAAGACTTTGTCTTATTTTGTTGATGTGTATTATACAAGAAATTTATTTGGGAAAAGCAGTTATATCATTTTAAAGCTGGCAATATTAATTTGGCCCATTGGGGATTTGTCTAATTGCATTTACATTGTTAACTTTAATCTCTTAAGATGAACATAAATATTTGAAGAGTTTCCTGGCAGAGGTGTGACATCACTGTGGTGTGACCAGGCAACTTGCTTCCGGTTCCTCCAATAAAGAAAAGGATTGTCTTCAATTGTGATGCAAATGTAAGGCAGGCATAAACTGCTGAATGGACTATCTTAACTGCAGGTACATTTTGACTGTGGAATGTGTTCTAGACTGATCTCAACTTACATTTTTAGTCAAATTAGCAGCTACATTTTCCTACACACTTCAGTGTGTTTTTGACTCTCAGATTATATCAGCAAAATATGGTTAAATCATCAACAACAAAATCCAAACCTGTCCAGTTTGTGGAATTACACTGAAGAAATTATCATTGTGAAAAGAAGACATAAAATTACCTTTTTTAACAGGTTTAAATCAGCATCATGGTTTTTGTCTGAGACTCATGTTCACCCATCAATTGTAATGTTTTTTAATATTCTTTGATCTTAAAGATGTCTAAATGTGATGCGGAATCAAGACCATTATTTGATTAAGTCATTACGTTTTCACATGATCAGAACTGCACTGACACCTCGTAAAGGCACGGCTGTCTAAATGTACTTTGTTAATGAGAGAAACATAAACAGTGGATGAGAGAAATGTAATAAAACAGGAACTACAGAATAGATCTTTTTGAATAATTAAAACCACACATCCTTATCTATGTGGGTGACTATAACTGTGTCAAAACTATAGTTACATTGCTCTTTGATTTACTTGATAAATATTGGTGTAATTACAAAATGTCTCTTATCCATCTTTTCAGGTCTCATTGCGTTGGTGGGTCTTCATCTATAAATGACTCTAATCTGATTACAACATTCAGAAATCTATTATCATGTTAGCAAACAAATTTAGGGTTTTTGAGACACAAGGAAGCAAAATGTGTCATCTTCAAACAAGGAAGAGTAGGGAGGGCTGCAGAAGTACTGTACACAGACTATACAAGGATAATCCTTCGCCTGTCTTAATATGGAGATGCTTTGCATTTGCTACTGGTCTGCACAATTCCTGTCAGAAGAAAAAGAAAAGCAGTGGAAATGATGCACGGTCAGGTGACTTGGTTGCAGCTGGTCCTGTCTATCTTCAGGTTGGAGAGGGATAATAACAAGCGAGATTGCTGCCAGCAGGCAGTGTTCCTCATAGGGAATCTGCTCACTTTGTGGCAGAAACGATACACAGTCAGAGTGTATGTTGTCTTCCTGCTGTGGCATGATGAGAAATAATGCAAATGCTTTTGGCAACTGTGTCCCAGGATGCTGTGTTTCAATAAGCCCAATAACTCAAGTCACTAAGGATTCTCCCACCCAGTGAGAGCGTGTAGGTTTTCATGTGGAGCGGAGAAAGGGCATGGTGGGGCAATATCAAACTGGTTGTATTGAGCAAATCTGCAGGGAAGGTCATAGACAGGGCAAGCTTAGGCAGCAGTATACGTATGGTGCTTCCCTAAGACCCTGTTTTCCTACGTCTTCGGCAACAAATCCTTCTAAGTACGGCCACATTTTGCAGGTTGAGACTGTGAGCTAAGTGATTGATTGTCAGGTTGAAATGACATTTTTTAAACCGTCAAAGTTGACCATCAATCATTGTCTGTCCTGCAGGGAAGGCACTGGCTGTGCTGAAGACAATCTTTCTCTCACTCACTCTGTCACACACATACACTTTCCTCCTCATACGTGGTCTTTCCTTTGGTATAACGTCAACTGTTAAATCACTCAAATGCTTACCACACATGCACAAGTTCCCACAACAACAGCTTGAGTCTTCATCAGGTTCACTTGAAAAAGCTGTATTTCTATTGGCGGAAAACACTGATGAACCCAGCAAATAGAAAAATGATTTAGGGCCCTATATATGTGAGGACCTCAAGATTTTTATTATGGCACTATACTTCCCTATTGATTAAATAATATTTATTTGAGCTACAGTGTAACGTGCACTAAATCCTTGAGTAAAATTACTCGAGCAATGTGTCCGCTGTGATATAAAATCAATGCTCGGGGGAGGGGAGGAGAACTGCTGGAGTTAATTGTACCGCTTTTTTAATTTCAATTATAAATGCTGCAAACGCATTGTCTTCATGAAATTAATTTACAGCTTTTCACAACATTCACCTTTTGTTGAGTTATGACTTTGATTCCCGTTTGATGCGACAGACAAGATCAAGAACCTAGTTGTGGCATGAAGATGCCAGACATATTTCCATTCTAAGTTGCTTTGCACTGGAAGCAACAGCCATCTGTGTAAGAGAAATAAAAATGTCTGCCCCGCATTGGAATCAATCTTCTTCAAAGGCGAGGAAGGATATTTCAGGAGCCCCCTGGCTGTCTGTTATAGCCCATAAACAGACGATGGTACAGTGTGTGTGACCATGCATTTTTGTGTCTGTGCGTGTGTATTTACAATATTTAACAAGGCTTTTAAATAATTAAAACAAGCAAATGGGAAACGAATGGCTCCTGCAGTTTACTGGACTCTTTCATGACACGACAACAAACCCTGACAGTGTTCATTCTACTGTATCGTTGTTTGTGTTCATGATGGGAGACACAGAAATCCTGAACACATGACATTTCTTCGTAGTTGTGCACATCGGCCCTCATATCCAAATCAAAAGTGGCCTTCTGCATTTTTGATGAAAGCGGGCTTCTTAGCAAACCTCTTCCCTTTCTCTACAACTAGCACTGGCCATCTCTCTTTGAGATGATCAGATTTGTGCTGTGCTCTTCGATACCCAGCTACATTCTGTTTGCCCTTCATCTGGTGGGCTACTCTCTTCGTGCTTCTCGAGCTGGGTTTCTTTTGGGACCTCTGGCTATCCATTTATGGCCCCTATCAGCCTCACACACGTGCAAGTGCAATATTGACTTGCCCTGAGCCCTGATAACATCTCCATTTAATCCACAACCACCTAGTCTGAGAGAGGAGTTTAGTAAATGAAGGGAGAGAGAAAGTAGATGCTGACACATCTCCCCCATCTCACTGTACTCTCCCTTTTTATCTTTAATTTTTCTATGCTACATTAGTAGTCTCTAAACATTGTTGGTTTGGGTGTATACAGAATCAGTTG
>NTHP01000074.1:479137-540903 GCA_003416845.1 Oplegnathus fasciatus | reverse complement strand
TGAAACTCAGAGTAGTCACTTATAAATTTAAACCTGGAATAGCGAAAATAAGCTGTGAACACAACTTTGACACATTATCACCTTTTAAGTTGATGATGAACTTGTTAGCAAAAAATATTGTCTATTTACACACCCAGCAGATGTGGAGCAATATTAGCATTCATCTGGAGTCATCTGACTGGCCACCTTATGAATGTCAAGTCCAATATTCACTCTCCTTTTTGCTCTGTTTTTGGTCTCCACCAACTCTTGAGGGAAATATCTTGCTCTTTAGATGCTGAATGCTCTACTTCTAAATATTTCAGTGACTCGTTAACATTTTCTCTGTGCTGTTTGGTGCTGGGCAGGTAGGGTATAGTCGGTTTTTAGAGCTTTTATGTCGAAAACAGCTGTGTGCTGTGGTGGACAACGACGCAGTGACAGTGAACCAAAACAGTTAAAGGTATAACAAGTAGGATTTGACGGTTGCTGTTTAAAAACACAACATTCAAAGTTGGCTCAAAGTGCACATGTTTCTGGTGGTCCCACATGCTGGCCACTGGTCGCTACGTTTTTATAGAGCCCTGCACCTCACACCCTGCCCACTGTTATTGGCTGGGGGCTACACACCACTGCCCAAGAAAATACAGGCGGAGGGCAGGGTCTCTGCACATACAGACACCGCCACACATTTCTAGTGGGTCATAATTGATGATTGAGACGGATTTTTTTTGTATGAGTCTATACATTGTTTTTTAGGAAAATCCTACTCGTTATACCTTTACGTTTCGGGGCAGAAAATCAAAACAATGAGCTAAAAGAAGCTATGAAACTCCATAGAGCTGAGGGGAACTGCTGAGTCCGGTGATAATTATCTGTGGCTTTGTCACTATGAGCAACCCCATTCACACACAAGTAGTCATGTGATTTGTTGTTTGTTTGTTTGATTATAGCCCCTTTAAGTATTCTGATTATATGCCTTGATTGGACTCTATACAGCTAATCATCCTAATTAACCTAATCATATCATATATATTATTCTGGTGTACTCTGTTTACATATACTGTACTAGTCTTGCTGACTCTGCTGCTATTAATCACATCACTGTCACTTTACCCTGTAATCTTGTCTTAAATTGCTCTTGTATTCTTTGCATTCTCATCTTCGTTTTTATTATACCTCTTTATTATTTATGTATTTTTTTTAGTTCTCTATTTATCTCTACTTATTCCGTCCTTGTGCTGCTACAACAATCGAATTTCCCCGCTGGGGATCAATAAACGCGTATCTTATATTATCTTAACTCTTTTAACTTACTTACATAATCGTCAGACTTCCTCTGTCAAAGATCTATCAGAAATTTCATGGAGAGTAAGAACACATAAGCTAGTGCTATTTTGCTTGAGTTGCTGAGTTTTCTTGCCATGGAAAGTCCCTGCATCTACCCCCACCCGCTGTGCAAACACTGCAGTACTTCCCCTGTTAGGTGGTATAGTCTGTCGCCTGTGTGAACCTCCTGATCAAAGCTTCAGCAGAATACAGCTCAACACAGCAGGGACAGAGTCTCTCTCCACAGCTATAACAAGACCGAGAATGTGAGGAAATAACTTTGCAGTCCCGGTTATTCTCCAATAAGTAAAGAGATTGTTATAAACATTTTAAAAAAGCATTTATGAACACATGCATACTCTACATGCTCATGTGCATATGCTCAGTATCTGTGGTGTCAGTATTGATAAATTATTTGAACTCGACATGGTTAAACCTCAAAGCATAGTGTTTGTGTGAAGGTTTTTTTTCAGCGCATATACAGATGTTACAGGACATAAAAAGCATAAAAACCTATTGGAAAACATTTTTTGAGTTGCTTGAACTCAGTCTCTCGTCTTGCCTGATTCTTTTGTAAATCTTTGATGATAGATCCTCTTGTTAGAGCGTAATTATGTCTTGTGCATGTTAGCCCTTTTTAGGGAGTCCCAAAGCTTTATATTGAATTCACTTTGAGGCGGCAGATTGAATTTAACACAAATAAAGACAATAGGCAGGGGAAACTCATTAAAAAAGACTCTTAAGTAGGCCTGATAAATGAGAACTGTGTTGTATATCACAGAAATACGTCTGTTGTGTTGGAGTCTGACAGCTTCATAAATCAGTGTGGCTAATTAAATCAAGGTTATAAGTGGTATGTCATTAGATTGAGAAACAGCCCTTATTTGAACTGCGTGAGAGCGGTGTGACTACTGCTGTCTAGTTATTAAGATGTTACGGAAAGCAAAAATGATTGCAGGAAGCATGTTTCATTCATTTGCATAACCTCTTTTAGACATACTATTTCAATAGCCACCCTTTTTGGATTTGTTACCATGAAGCACACAATACCAGACATTTCTCTTCACAGTTTCGACCATGAGAAAAATATAATCCACATACCAGCATGCTGAACAAGTCATAAAAGTGATTGGGGCTGTCTCAGTCTTGTCTTTTCAGAAAGCTTTTAACCCCGGTGATTAGCCTCTGTCAGCTCCCTGAAGTCTTTCTGTGACACCTCTTTGGGCTTTTTATCGCCCATTTGTTGCTTTTCATTCTGGATGCTGGGAAAAAAATCATCATTAGCTCCCGCCTTATCTACTCTTTATTTTACCCCTGCGATGAGCCTTGTCGCTGGGATTTGGCTGATAATGATTGGTGCAGCAGTGTAAGCTTAATGGCTTCTCTTTATCTTCAAAGGCTTTGATTCCTCATTGTTGTTGCTTAGCAGACAATTAAGGGGTAAAGGCCTTATTGGTGATGGATTTCTGTGAGTGTTTTTTTAAGTACACTGCTGAGCTGTAGCCCTGGTTTAAAAATACAGAGTATGACTTAATAAACCTGGTTTATTTATGGCACATGTTGACTTGTTTTACACGTTTTTTTTAGATAGAGTCATGGAAAACTTACTTTTCTTACTTTACTTGCTGTACATGAATTGTTACAGGGAACCTGGAGTTAGTAAAACACTGTCCATGTGAACTGAGACCCTTTTCCTTACTGGCAAGCAAGGTATTGAAATAAATAAACCTCTTTGCAAGTTATATGTAACTGTAGGCTAGAAACCAAGCCACTGAGTCATTTTCAGAGGGCAACTTCAAGAAAATTCTTAAAAGGCTCCCTTTTGACCACAACATCAGACAGTCTAGGCTTTATCAGAACAGTTTATTACACCTTAGATCTGCTCACTTGCTGTATGTAGGGAACCAGTATATGACAGTATTTAAGTAGCCTAACACGTGAAAATCTGATTTGGAAAGTTCAGACACATTTCACTTAAAAAAGGACTTGATGGGGCCATCAAAAAGTGGTTGTTGGGTCCAAGCACAGTAAAAACGAAAAGCCCTTTAGTGTCAGCCAGGTGATGCAAACCAGGATGAATGGTTACATCGTAATTAAGATTATGTCATTCAGTCCACAATATATTTCTGTCTCTTTGCTGTGCGAGCAAAATGAGTATAGGCACCATCAATTCCAAGCTGTGACCAAAATCCTCCACATTTGGTCTCAGGTCTTGATTACGAATAAAATTCTCTACAAAGTTCACGCGCATGAGAAACTGTTACTGGATGTGTGACAGCACACCAACACCACAAAGACAATCACACTCAAAGAAAATCCCTTCTTACTTATTTACCTTAAAATAACCACTTAACTCAGGGATGGATTGAATAAATTGGCAACATTAAATAAAAGAAGGTGGCGGCATGTGTGCGTTTAAGAGTGTGTTTATTTTATTTACTTGTAACTTCTAATGAATGACCAAACAGTGTTAAAAATAGCTTGCGTGGAACAAAGTTGCTTAACTAATTATAGCCCTAATTAGAAAGTGTAGGCAGCTTAATTGGCACTCTATATACTTGACTGGAGCTTGTCATGTCCTAACAGATGCTAATTGACTTTGATATCCTTGATCTGTGGATACTACAGCACTTGCTTATATTATGTGTGCCAGCGCTGCACTGTACTGTACTTTAATTTAACAAATTACAGTTTCTCAGTTCACAGTTAAGCGTGTTCTGAAGGACTTGATTTTATCTATGCCAAATTAAAGCTACAGAAGAGATATGCTTCAAATCTTTGTAGCCACTGTGGACATTCTGTGCAATGTGAGAGGGAAAACAAATTCAGTTCAGAATATGTGAGACATTGGGCCTCACACAAGCACCACTTGTACAAACAGACTTGTTGTTAAGTGGCACATACGAGCATTTAAAGAGAATTTGTGGCATTCACCAATTTTCTCATATGAGTGGTCCTGACCTGTCGTACAAGTCACGTACAGATAGTCTGCCTTTCTCCACAGCACAACAAACACTTGTTTCATTTAAAGGTTATAATGCCTTGGTCTGAATGAATGTGGGGTTTAAATATGAAACAGAAATTAATTTAATAAAGAAAAGAAATATATACATCTGTATATACAGTATAGGTGTAGAGAGAGAGAGAGATATACTGTATACACACACACAAGAAAAATTCTCTATGATAACATGGTGAACAGAATATTAATTTTGCATCAAGTTCTTGATGCAAAATGAAAATGATCATCATCAAAGCTTGCCAATTTACTCAAAGGTTTTTTAGATTTTATTGGCATATTTCATCAAAGCAGCTTACAGTTCAGTAGTCACTGAAAATTCTCTCGCTCTGACAGCTGCCTGAGGTTCTTTGTGCAGGATGCCAGTATCATCCTGTGTTGGACCTCACAGTGTAACATCACCTACTGTAGGCTATACATAATATTCTCTCGCCTAATATCTCTGTAACTGTCACATGACCACCTCTCATATCTGCCATGGGCCGCCTTGCTTTAGAAAGACGTTTTTTTTAGCATCTAACTTCTTGTAGCCTAAACCTCTCCCTCTTCTCTAAATCTCACGAAACCACACCTCCTAACGAGCAGGTGAAATTCATCAGGCTGAAATGAGCGTTTTACGACATGTTAGTGCATTTAAGAGAGTTTGTGTGAATCTGACTTGGAACACTATTATTAGGGTACCTCACAGAAAAAGGTGAGAAAGGTTTAGGATTGCATGAGGCCCATTGTGCTGTATGTTCTGCCTTTATGCTGTTTTGTCTTTCAAAGTTGTAAAATAAGGGTTAACTTGCCAGCAGCACGACTGTTGGTTTGTTTGTTCAACCCCTTAATCTGTAGCAAGATGTCATAACAGATTGTCATGAAATTTAGCATAAATAACTGGGGATGATGGCCAATAATACGGGTGATCCCTGATCTTTTGTCAAGTGACACTCACATTTTCCTTTTGACCAACATATTTATCCAGGCAAGGTGTCTCAAAGCCTTATGGATTCATGCCAGTGACATTTGCTGTGGATATTAAGAGCCCACAGAGGGCAAACCTTAATGTTTTTGGTGACTCCTAACTTTAACTCTGGCACCGCCACCAGGCTAAAATTTCCACTGCTACACAATAAATAGCTAAATGTAATCAACAGACTCCTTTTATTTACTAAGCAAGTTCATGCTTCCTATGAGGATGAACAATTTGCATTTTTGGCGCTATATGGGCCTTCTTCTTTGGTACACACATACATACACATTCAAGATTTGAGAAGAGAGGATTTAATAATATAATAATAATAGATTTAAAGCGATAGAGGGCAAGAGAGACAGAGCTGACCTTAATCAACTTTTGCCTTTTGCTGCACTGCACTTCACAAGAGTTCTGCTGTTGAGGCTGAGGTCTGGTAAGCCACAGCTAAGCTCCGTCATGGAAGGAGGACCTTGTTCTCTGGTTAGCTGGGGAGACTCTGTGGCCGTCCTTCATTAGGACAGCCAGTCAACAAATTGACAAGAGGGTTTGCAGCCTGGAAAAAAACCCTACTGTGGCTAACTGCCCCACTGTTGCTCAGTCAGGGAAAAAGATTTTGTTATGAAATGCTGACTGACTCTCTCCCTCCATACTTCTGTGTAGCAATGCATGCAGGTGTCAGGCAGGTAATAGGAAAGAGAGAGTACTAATGTGCAAAAAATGATAATAAGAAGAAGGAGTTAAAATATTAAGTAGCTTTTTGATGTTTCAGTTGAATGAGAAGCTTGTTCTGCTCAGTGTTTCACAGGATACATCAAACTCCAGCTGTTTGATGTGTTTTTGGTTGCCCTGTGTGCTTGCATGTGTGTGCACATGAATGTTTCAAACTTATTGTCCTACAGATGCACAGATGAGATGTGCAGTCATTGTAAGATGAGGTGTCATCTGATAGTAAGGCTGCTGCTAAGTCATATGTATGCATGTAATATGACGAGTTCTGAAACTATTAGTAGAATAATCTATTATCCCTACAGGAATAATCAATGACAGTTTTAGTAACACATCAGTCATTTATGTAACTTATCAAGTTAAAACATTTGATAGTTACTGGTTTAAAACTGTAAGGTGCTGTTGCTTTTTTCCGTTTTATATCCTTGTTTATCAAATAATTTGAGTTGTTTGAGTGCTGATCCAGTGTGTGTGTGTGTGTGTGTGTGTAATAACTATATTTCCTTCCAGCTGCTTACAGCAGATAGTGTTAATTTTTACAGTATTTTTACATTTTCACATCTGTCTTTTGAAGATAAAAGATTTTACTCATGACAAATTCTGTGTTGTCACTTAGACACTGCTGACTAATTTGATAATTACATTATAGTTAAGTACATTATAGTACAAAAATACACTCGCAGTTCAGCCTTCGAATACCAAAATCGCACCACTGATTGTTCACATTATATTTGTCATGTCTCTGTACATAATCTTATAAAAGGAATTAAACTTCATTTCATTTTGTATCCAGTATAATTCTCACAAATTGAAATTGAACCAGTGAAGTACATATATACTGTAATATATATACATATATACTGATGTATGACTAATGACTCACGATTAAAATTATATTCACAACTGCAGACAAACCATCCAGAGATGCTATAAACCACAACGAGGTTAACATACTTGTAGATTCCTTTGAAAGCTTGAAGTGGCCTTAACGGAATCATAAATCGGGATAGACTGAATTGGCTTGATGATGTCCTGCTTTAGCATGAGGTGCCAGTTTACCAAACTTCTCAATGCTCCATTGTAATTTAAAGTCCATACAAAATGGTGAGTAATAAGGTCAGGGCAACAAGTAAGTCGTTCAACACTGTCATACAGAAAAGCAACATCTTAAATCAAATAAATTCCAATAGACACATTCACAACACTTGACAGATCACGACCACAGTTGGATTTTTAAATAAGGGTTTAAATAAGGGTCAAACAAAAGAGTTAGAGGAAGTAGAATTTTAGAGCAAAATGAAGGTAAATAATTTGTAAACAATTGACTTGGACAGGTATGTAAACCTTACTGTTCATGTTTTTTGCCCAAAAATCAAATGTTTCGAGTGATTTGTTATATTTGGCATTTATTATGTTAGACATGATATGATACTATATGTACTCTCAGTGGCTCCTTTATTAGGTACACCTGTATAATCTAATGCAGTCCAATACAAAACTGTCCTCCCATAACTTCTATCTCTACAGAGCCCATAATGTTTAGTTTTTGGTGACATTGTCGGAAATGTGTAAATTCAATTATGTGTTTATTGTTGAATTCATAGTTAAATGTGGTGTACGGGAGTACATTTCTTGAAATGTGTTTCTAATTTTTTGTCATGAGGGAGGCTGAATATTAAAAACACCTCTCAATAAAATGCAGTCCAGTATGGCTTAAATGTTAAAACATGTTATTTAATTAACACATCTATAACAAAAATTTAACTTTACAGATATCATAAAATTAGACTTTGTGGCAGAACAGTTGTATTGGATTGCATTAGATTGTACAGGTGTACCTAATAAAGTGGGCACTGAGTGATCTGTTTTGCAACCGCGGAGGGAGTATTTTAATAAATAAAAACAACAGGTAATTTATCTGCATTTAGTTTTACTATTAAATCACATTTTTACAAGGGGATTATAAAAATACAAAATACAGGTGAAAGTCTGTGATTAAGGGACCAAAAAGGCGGTGGGAAGCCAGTGAGGGTTCTTGTTGTTGCAATAGCAACTCCTGTTGGATGGGGCGCCTGCACAGAGAGAGGCTCAGATTATCCTCACACACTTATCCTCCAGTTGAAGGTCATTGCCGGCAGGTGAAAAGAAAAACATGGCTTTGCATCACTACTGCAGGACTGCAGTACATGAGGAATTAGAAAATCCAGATTATGAAGAAAAAGTATGAACATTATTTTGACTGTTAATGGCACAAGATTTGCATGAACAGTGGTAAATTTGATATATTCATGCAGTGGAGTGGTTAAATATTGTAACAGTGTCTGAGTCAGGTGTCTGTAAAACCGAATTCAATTTGATGATCTGCCCTCTGCTTCATCTGGGCTAATTAAAAAGGAGCAGTGAAAGCCCGTATGGACTTGGCTTTCATTATTTGGTTTGACAGCTCTGGACTGAAACATATTTCAAAAGTTTCGACCCCCTGCCTCCGAGTAGGGGCATAGCAACTTACCAGCACACCCGGACTGCTTTATCTCTAATAATGTTCACAGTACAGAGAGCTGTCATTGTTGAAAACACTCACTGACTCTACCAGTGTAATTATCCCCGCTCACCACAGACTGAAATGCTTTCCTGCATGTTATCAAGTACACTAAAAGAAAGATTATTGGCTGCGATGGAATCTATGAGCTCTGCAGGTGAACCAGAGTGCTGGAGGATGCTTACGGTCACAGTTTTCTGCTGCACTGTGTGCGCGTGTGTGGAAGTGAGGTGTTCTACATTAATGTGATGATTGTGATGGCGAAGATGACAATGACATACAGCGCACACTCACACATGACCTTTCTCTGAGTTTGTTCAAGCATGTGTGTGTCCTTTTTTTCTTGCCTGACTGTCTTCCACTTGCACTAAGCTATGCTGTGTTAAGCTGTATTGTACTGTTGGAGCATCCTGAGTGCTTGTGTCAAGGAGGCTAGCACGCATTGCTTCAATCCTCTGAGCCATGCAAATAATTGTGTTCCTGACTGATGTCCCATGCATTTTTCATACCGGAGCTTGACTGTGTGAGCAACGAGTAAAAAGTTTTTTCCCTCCCACCAGCTCCCACCTCCTCACCACCGTACTGTGTCTTTCACCTCCCCACACCCTCTACCTTCACCTCATGCTCATCCCTCCACTCACACATTTCCAGCCTCTATCATTGAAATCAATGGAATTGATTCTCCTGGGGTTAATGGATTTTGCTGCCAAGGTGAGGAGGATGCACTTTAATCATGGCAGATCTTAAATATTTTATCAGGGAGAGCCAAAGGTTCAGAGCTGGAGCTGGCAATGTAGAGGAAGGAATGATAGGAGAGAGAGGTTCACCGTGCATCTCAGCACTCTGGTCTAACAATGGGACAAATGTTGCTCACTTCAGAAAACAGCAGCAAAATGCTATCAGGGAGCGGGTCGCAGGATGTGCTTTTGTGCTTGTAGACAAACTGAGTAATACAGTTTGGTTACTAGGTAAGAAGAAGGCATTAACGTCCGTGTACATAGATAATGGCTTAGTGCACCGAGCTTCTGTGTGAACTTGAGCTTTATCCTGTTTTTTTGGTTTTGCATAATTTTTATAAGGCAATTTTAGGATGGATAAATAAGAACACTTAACATAAGATCAGAAACAGCAACATTTCTCATAACCTTTACCTTGACATGACAGTACACCAAATGTTTCCTTGTTCTGTGTCGGCGGCGTTCATTTTAGAGATTTACACAACTTGAACACACGAGCAGTCTGAGAAGTGCGTGGAAAACGAGAATAACTGCCACAGTAACATTTTCTATTTCATTTTTTTATGTGAGTATTGATGTATCTATTTTCTGTACTATTTTCATCATAGAGTTGAGTTTTCCAGACATCTCAATTGAGGCTCTGTGCAGCGATCCAAGCCAGCAGCAGTGTCTTTATGGGACTTGAAACATTCATAACATATTTTATTCAAAATGTCTTCTAGGGCTGTAGTTTTCAAAATGACACATTATATTAAGCTTCTGTTTTGTATTACACCTAAAAACACCATTGTTTTATTTTGAAGTCACACATATACTTTTATATGGTGGAATGTTCCAATAAATTTAAATTCAAGGCCCTTATTTCTTAACTTTTTTTTTTATTATTACTTCCACATTTTGCCCCCCATTTGTGTCCAGTTTCCTGTGCACTGCAGTAACACATGGTGTCATCAGCCATTTCTTTTCACATGCCAGCGACTTCTGGCTTCACTGGAAGTGCATAATGTTAGCCGCTTAAGTTCCACACACTACCGTGCAGGCGCCCCTTCCAATTAGAAGCAGTCACTAGTGCAGTGATAAGGACGAGAACCCTCGATTAGCTTCACACTCACAAACACGGTCAATTGTGTTAGTTTGAAAGCCCAACCAAGATGGAGGTGCCGCTACTGGGAATCAAATCATCTTTTCAAACATGATCATAACCCCTGCCTGCACCTCCCAAAAGCTTTGCTGTAATTAAAAATTGGATCCTACCAGCCTAATTTATGAAATTGAACAGTACATTACTGCAGCTTTGCAACTTTGGAATAAACTGGTACGCTGTAGATAAAAAGGAAGAGCCTTCATCAAACCAGGACTCTCTTCATAGGTCAGTTAGCCATCACACATTTTAATGCAGATTCAGGTTGAGTGAAAATAAAAAAATGAAGAAATAGGCAATGTTTTGTTATCAATAGATACAGACAATAGATTACCTAAAGCACAGGTGCTTAAATCTACACATAAATATGTCCAACAAGACCTGTGGCAATGAAACTTTTACATTAATGCATGTTAGCAATTAACCATTCTATTGTGAATGAGGACAGGGGGCTGATTTGGACTCACTTTTAGCCCAGGGATTTAACAATGTGGAATAATGTGGGCCCACACATTTGAAATGGGGTGAGTGGGACTGCTATTTGTATGACCCCCAAAGCACAATTTGGGATTGAGGTGCAACCATCTTTTGCACCTCGTCCATTATTGTGTCTGGGTTTTTTTTTTATCTTTCCTGCGCTCATGTATGTGGTTCACTGCACACAAGCTGCACTTTGCCAAAAGTTGAGATGTGTTGAACTTTGAGCCTGGACTGCACTGACATTTGTGAGCATTGCCCTTGGCTTTATGCTGCTGCTTATACTGCAATTAAAGATGGAAAAGAAATTAATAAGATGTGTTTTTCCCAGAGCTGTAAATAATAAAGCATCACATGGGGGCCAAGCTAAAAGATAAATATGCTTCCTTCGTTGGCCTAGAACTTGCCACAAATATAAAGTATTTCTACATGTCCTAACCCCAAGCAAAATGTACAGTACTTTTATGTACAAACATTTAAAAACTAAGATGAATTCCACAAATGTACGTAGTTTGTGCATACTTTATGCATGAGTTAGGATAAAATCTGTGCATACAGATTTTCATGAATCAAGCCCAGTGTCTGCAACACTCACACAAGCTCATGACTGAGTAGTAGTGTTTCCTATTGTGATTATCTCAGTCAAAATCACCTGAATAATGGTACTATAACAAATGTTAAATCTGTCCCAATATCATTATTAGATATTTTTCTTCTAAGGAAGCAATGCCTCTACCTTAGTATACTGTAATTATTACACTGTTGCTAACCATTAAACACACTTAACAAGCCTTAAGTCTTAAAGAACAGTTTTCTACTGTAACTACTTGTATTTTTGATGTGAAATGTGCTTGTTTCATGTTTTCATAGTTTTTAGAATCACATTAGATTTCTTTGGGTTGACACAAGTAAATATACTGGAAATAGATGTCTTGAGGGATTTCTGCTTGCTTCTTCTGTCAGTTACATTTGAATATAAATATAGATATAAAAAGATTCTCTTTCAAGTGTTTCAGAAAAGTGCTGCTGTTTGCTCCTTTTTATCCAATAAAACAAACAAAGGAAATAAGACATCAGACCGCAGTTTTAAATAAATGCTGAATATTTTCTGTCAATTGAAATAAAGGATCATTTGATCATTAAAGTGTTGAGGCTAATTTGTGAGTGCATGAAGCCTTTTGTATTGCTCCAGTATGATTTATAACAAAGTCCACACATTTGCCATTCGGATGCACTTATGTGTACTGGAAACTGGAAGTTGATATCTGCAAATCTCCTGCAGTAATAGCTGTAAAACGCTCTTGGAGAAATGACCCTCGTAGCACTTTTCTCTTTAAAAATATGTATTTTTAAATTAATGAAATAAAATTAGCCCTGCCAGGTTCCTCTTAAGTTAATTATTCCACTTCCTTTTCCACCATCAATTCTCCATGGTTATTCCTTAAAAGTGTTATTGATAGCATTTTTATGTAGATGAATGATTTTTGAACAATAATACATCCACAGAGCTTTTGGAAAGGTGCGGAATAAAAGTATGGCTTTTCCTAAAAAAAAATATTATGAGTGCGAATTAATCATTTTAAATTTGACGGGTCCGAAATGAATGTTTTGTTAATCTCTGTGTTAATTTCACGTTTCTAACGAGGCTTGTGAGGTAATAGTATAACGCCGTTGGTATCACGTGGTATCTCTGTGTCGTCAGCGGTCAAGAGTCTTGGTAGTTGCCAGTTAGTGTGGAAAAAACAGAAAGAGTTTGTAAACGGAAAGTTTGATGGTAAGCGCCCGGCTTCACTCCGGTACCAATCCCAAGTGCTCAGTGACAAAAGGAAGAGCAAGACCAGGGTGAACATTGGTTCAGCTTTTGCTCGTTGGAGTCAGCTGAAGGAGCTGAAAAGCCACGGCGAGGTGGCCTCTTTTCTTCTTGAGCGGTTAGCTAAAGCTAAGGTTTGCTAGCTAGCGAACGTTACCGTTAGCTAACTGGAAAGCCACACGACACTGTGTCGTCAGATCAACGTGCACGACATAAATGCAAATAATCACTACTGGTTCAAAATGAATTCATTACCACGAAAGATTCGATTTTGTTTGTATTTATTACTTTAAAACTAAACAGAAAGATTTCGAACAGGCGATCTTCCCTAAGTCTGTCCTTGTCCTCTATCAGATCCGCACAAGTCACTGCATGTCATTATGTCTGAGTATGACACATCATAATGAAAGCAGCTTCATGTTCTGGCTTAATTGACAGTGTTAAAGTAGCTTAGTCATAATTACTACACTTCCTACTCAGCAGGAGGTTTGAAGAATGAGACATCTGCACCCTGAGACAACACTGCACGCAGCAACATCAGAAACAGAAACGTTAAATTAAATATCATCTTATGCGCAAAGGGAATGTCACACCAGGCCATGTTCATAATATATCGGTATTCTCTTATTCAGATCCATTCATTACTGGTTGAAGTCATTTTGGGGTTTAAAAATAGATGCTTGTCATCAAGATGTAAGGCAACCAATGTCATGTTAATTGTGTTGGAACTTGTCATGGTCTTATATTACAGCTGCAGTTTTTATTGGCTTACAGGGCATTTATGTACGGTCTCAATGTTCTAAAGCTTTATTAGGGGTTCCTTTTAGTCTCATTTAATGAAAACAACACGCATGCTGGCATATACTTCTGAGCCAATTCATTCCTTCATTCCCAGAGTAGCAGCGTCTTTTTCCACTGCCGAAATTCAGCCGAGACCCTGCACTTATGGTGCATAGATGCATATGATTTATTACATGTTCTGGTCTATAGAATTAATGCTGTTTCCTCTTCGAAAAAGAACAAGCTACGTTGTTGGTACCTGGGTCAAACGCAGAAAAAAAGTATGGCAGTCCCACTATGGATGTGCAGAATACCCTGAGTGCCTCATTTACTAAGCTCCAGCATCAGAAGCTCTGCCTTGCCCTCAGACTTAATAAAGAGTAATGTGAAGCCACATAGATGCCGTGTAAAATGTGTGAAGATGTATGTTGTGTTGAACATGTTGCTCCGCGAGGAGTAGGCAGAGGACACACATGAACACTCAGTGTAAGCCAAGGTTTGACCAGCACAGCTTGTCTGTGCTTCCTAGGTTTGGAGACGATATAAAGAGATGGTGATTAACTACTGTGTGTCTACGTTAGCCTATAGTAAATGGCATGAAGAGTTTAATGGCCGTTAAAGCAATTCATAGTAATATGCAAATGAAAGGGAGTCAACCAAAGTCATTTCCTGCTCAGCCTCTGGAATCTTATGTAAAGAAAATTCCCTCGAACATTTCATTCTCTGCTGACTTGTAAAAAGTTTTCTTTGGAAGAGGATTTTTTTAGAAAGTAGAAAGCAGCGCCAGATGGAAGAAATCCTCACTTTGAATCTGGCTGGCCTTTTGAGAGCCCATGCAAGGCTGCGAGACATCCTCTTAAAAAAGCAGTCGTTTATATGTTTATACATTAGTTTTCAAAGTTTCAAGTTACTCGGATACCTAAGTGTGAAGAGTAATGGCCGAGTGCCAGTTGGAATATTTCTGCAATATCACAGGTCTCCAACAGACTCACAGCAGCCTGGCCCTCTTCTAATCTTCTCATCTCTCCTTCCTGCTGGAAATGATAGAAAGTCATGCATGCTGGGGGGGACGGATTTCACATAAAAAAGCAGGAGAAGACTACTTGTCATTGGCTAAGAGTTCAGGGCTCAGCGGTGATTGTAGAATTACATTTACATGGACTCTGGCATTCTGATTTTGAGTCTTATCCTGGCTTTGATCGTATTTGGGATTTAACATTTACATGGGACATATAGAAACCTGATTATTCATCTTTCTTTATACATGATTATAATTATCCAGCAACTGCAAATCTGTAATTTCTGTACCAACTGAGTTTAGCAGTTGGGGATAAACACTGCAGCATTCACCACTCTGCTGGATGCAGCTTTCTCATCTGATTACCAGTAATGGGAGACAGTAGAGACAATTAAATGTATCCTCTGCATTACCTGTATCAGATTATCACTGTCATCTCAGCCTGCAGGTCATCATTATCTTAATTTTTTGTCTTACTGACTTACTTCACTCTCACTGAGGATGCACCTGCTGCACCAGCATGGCAGAGAATCATCAGAAACATGCATAAGTTCACATGCCACTGCATCCTAATTTCTCTCCCAGTACTCCAGCTAGCTTATACAGCTTTCTGAGACCAGAATATGGGATTTATATGGTCAACATGTGAACAGTGAGTAATAAAGCTCTCACAAAGCATTACCAAGTCAACCACCACAGGCACATGTACAAAATATCAACCCACTGATAAAGTGATAAAATTGCTCACTAAATCAAAAATGACTCACCACTTTGCCTTGATATGAGGACACAACAACACAAAGCATGTTCACAAACATTTCTCCAAATCTTTGTCAAATGGCTAGTACCAAGAACAGAACCTCCAGAAACTAACACATTAGCGACTGTTTAAAGTTCTCACATTTTTTAAAAATATTTACATATATTTTATCTGTGAATAACCATCTAACACACAACCGGAACTGTAAGCGGCTTGCCACAAACGTCTGTCTGTCCCCTCCACACTGGTGGAGGCCTACAAGGGGATTAAACTGCAGGGGGCTGCGTTGGTGGGGACATGTTGTTTAAGGTACCAGTGAGACAATTAAACAGGATCCAGGAAGTCCAGTTGGAGTAACAGAGTAATACGTTTAACGGCTTATCAGATGCCAAGACACTGAACAAGGGGTTGTGATACTCACAGGATTTTGCATCTCGGGAAAGTCATCACAGCATTAACTATTTTGTCTTTCGTTGCAACAATCGCAAGGTAAATAGTAGAAACACACCTTCGCGTTACAAATTAATCTACCAGGAATGTGCACTTTTATGTGTTTGATTGGCCAATGCAAATGACGTTGCGTTATGTTGCATCAACGATTGAGCCAGGTTCACCTTTTTTTGCTGGCCGACCCTGCGGTGTTTTGAAGGAGTCGGCAGACTGGCTCCATTCAAATGAATGATTTTGATGTTTTTCTGGAGTTTTTCGATGTTTTTAATTGCCGTGGTGTGTATTTTTGAGAATCAATATTTTATTGTACATCTTTTTGTCTTTCCATATCTTTTTAATTTCCTTAGAAGTTTGATTAATGACTCACTGAGTTAGTTCTACAAACTAGTAATTAGTTCTAGTTCTACAACTATTCTATAAATTATCATTTTGATTTTATAATTAATTAATAGACATCCATAAATTATTTTCTCAGTTACCATTTAATTACAGCCTCAGCAAATGTTTTGAAATTGTGTTATTGAAATTAATGAGTATATCTATTTCTGCATAACTGCGCTCAGTTTGATTTCTTTTTCTGATCTTGTTAATTTTAGACAAATCCCACAAGGCTGTCATTGTCACTGATAGCGTAATTAGCTGCAGCATTGGTAGATTTGATGCTAATTACACGCAGATTATGAGCGCAAATTGAATGAAAGACGCAACGCAAGCCCATATCTGGCCAATGTAAAGGGCCCTTAAGGTTAATTATGGCCTCTCACAGTGTCTTGTGCTCTCCTTTTTATCTCCGGCTTGTTCAGCAAAATGGGCTAGGTGAGTGTATAAATAATGACCAACCAAACCATAACCAAATGAATATGACTGCATAAATATATATATATATTTTTAGGCACACTGATTATGTACTGAAAATTGTCTCAATTTGGATCACAGAGAGATACTTTTGGGTTTGTTTTTCTGCATGTTGGTGCTCTTTCACCAATGCGATCAAGAGGATCCAAAACACTGCCCAGCATCAGCAACCCATCTGCCATCAACACCATTAGCATTCACAATTCAGTCCATTTATGCAGTATGAGGGACCACAACACAATGAATTAACAGTTTTATCCTCATGTTGCCTAGCAGGGGCATACCTTCATGCTGCCAGTCTGTAATTACCCATCAGTGCCCTAACTAATCTGGATTGCATTGTGTAATGCTTCTGTGAGCTAGCTGCAGTGAGAGACATGCCCTACCCTAAGAATGGGCCAGACACACAACAGGAGCACATGGAGCTGTGTATGCCTGCTGTCACTCCCTGACAGCAGGCATACACAGCTGACAGAGTGCAGGATCAGGGGGCTACTCCTCTCAGCTGTCTTTGTGCCCTACCCTCAGCACCAGGCTGGCACCAGCTAAGAGTTGGCAGATCCCACGTGAATTGGTGCCATGCATTTAAATACAAATCATTTTTTAAAAATTTGTAAGGGAATGCAGTGAAAATAGACTGCGTTGACACTATGCTTGTATTTTTTTGTGTGTATTTATATTTGTTTATGTTTGGAAGGCATCCTGCTGGCCTGGTATGCGGCTCTCACATTGCAGCATCACCACTGTGCCTCAGATGGAGAGTGACAGCAAGACATTGGAATCAGCTCACGTTTCTACCTACAATATCCTCACTCCTCCCCTTATCCTCGCCTTCCTCCCTGTCCTGCAGGTGGCCTGACCTTTCCAAATAAAACTCATCCCTCTGCTGATCCCTTCTTACAAAGCTCCTGCGTGTAGCAATGTTGCTCGTTCCTTCGGCACACAATGACAAAAGACTGTAGCTTTTTTTAATCTGTTATCGGATGTAGGAATTCGTCTGCATCAAAATGTTTTGTTGATGGATCAATCCTCTAATCTGCTTGGCTTTTTAGCCCTACACGGCTATTGAAGACTGCTCCAAGAGGCTGTTTGAAAGAAGCTTAAAAGTGAGGTTTGTCTATTTAAGTAGCTCCTTTGAGCCAGCTGACATGTGAGCCACTGGTGTGTAGAATGAGAGGAAGCAGGAGATTTCAGGGAGCAGGTGTGAGATTTATGGTTTGTGGCTGACTTAATACTGTGTGCATTACCAGGTGACAGTGTATATGTTGTATATACACAAGATTTATACTGCAGTGGTCCGGTGGGAGATTTGATAATGACATTACTCCTACGATTCAACCCTCTTGATTCTAAATCCTGAATCCTTTCCTTGGCCACCTGAACTCATGAAGATATAAACATTTCATTTTTTACATGAAGTTGTATAAACTATACCTAAAGTTGTATTTAAGTAGCACATTAAATTATATTTATATTAATTGTTCTGTAATTTTAAAATACATGTAACAGCTTTGAAGAGGAAGAATACATTTTTGTCAAGGCTGTAGGGATGATGGCAGTGTCGGTCGATTGGTCCTATCTGTCCGTCCGTCAGCCTGTACGTCATTGTCCAGAGTGAAATATCTCAACTAATAGATGAGCTGACATGAAACATTAATTGTCCTCAGAAGAGGAATTGTTTTTTCTTGTCCGACACATCACTTCATGACAAAATACCTGTAAAACTGATGAGTTGCCATCACTTTGTGATTAATGCTAACATAGCAGGCTAATATGCATGCCAAGCATACCAATACGCTAGCATTACATAAACATTACATACTAAATGTTAGCATGTACTGTAACATGCTAACTACAAACCATGTTAACCCGCTAATGTTAAATATTACCATACTAACATGTACAGCATGTTAACATCTAAAAATTAATTTGCATGGCAACATGCTTAAGCAGCTATTGGATGCTACAACCCAGTTGTTTGTTGTTAATACTTGAAATAAGTGGTTATTAAGTAGTATGCAGGTTGACCTGCTAGTGGTAGTATTCAACTGAAAGCACAACTCAAACTACTGACAAAATACAGTTTAGACTGATCAAAGCTGAGCCACGCCTTATAAGAGTTGAGCTCGAAATGCTACAGTCTTTCCTGTGTCGCCAGGTCAAACATTACATTTTTGAGTGGTAAGACTGTAAAAATAGTGAAGTTGTGTCTAGATTTTTTCATCCAGTCAACATTCATTTTATGGAGAGCATTCCAGCCTCATGGGGCATCTAGCAAGACTATAGACTTGTTTTCTCGTTAAAAGCACTGGTACACTGTTTGGTTTGGAGGCTTGTAGGTTTTCCATCCATAAAAATTCTCATAACATAAATGATCTTCCACAGTCGTGGTTTGCATATTGTGGAATTCACAGGACTGTGTAACACTAAATCTAGTCTGTAAACCGTCCTACAGATCACATGCAGTGTTGAATCCTAAGGTTGCTTGAGATGTTCAGCTACAAGACTTGGAGCTGGGAAACTAAACTAAGCACAGGATTGAATGTGTAGCAGTGCTGGTATTTCTCAACCTGCGCTCTCATAGCAAGTAATTGGCTCACTTGCATCAACAATAAACAAGGCATTTAACTTAATTACTGAAAACACTTAAACCGTTAATTCTAATTTCCGTGTTCTAAAGCTGGCAGAGTAAAGGGTAATATTTGCCAACTATCCTCCGTGTTTTCACCTTCTTAGATAAAACCTGTGAAGTGGGAAACAAAGTGGAGCCATTAAAAAGCATTAATATACACCTGACGTGTGGTTTGTGTTTAGTTTAAGCCTGGCTTGGCTTGTAGGTGTCCCAACTCTAAAGTCATTACATTTAAAGTTAATATTGAATATTTCCTAAGAGTTGATATCTCAGTCCATCACTAGTAGTGTTGTCTTAAAGAGGGTTTGCCCACATCACAAGTGACTTAGGGCTACATTACTTGTATTAGAGAACCAGATACCTCACAAGTGGCTCTGTGTTCATTGGGGATTGAGTTTTTTGTTACAAGTAAAAAAACAAGATGGAATAAAGGCAATTCACCACACAGACCACCTGGCTGCACAGAAAGTTGTGTAATAGTTCGGGGTTAGATCAGTATTGACCTTTCCTGACAGACATAATGTTACTACTTATGGAGGAACAATCCTAATAAAGAAATATCCAGAGAATCAGCCTTGGGTAATGAAAATAGTCCTGCTGCTTCAGTGAGACTGATACATGGATGTTGGCACAGTGGTGTGTGTGTGTCTCTGCCGGCCAAGTAATTCAGAAACATAGTAGAAACAGCTAATCCATATCTATCCTGTACTTTCAACGTTGCTGGTCTTCTCGGGGAGATTGACTGCCCAAAGCCATTTTGTTTCCACTGTGTCAGAGCCACTGCTAGCATAGCTGGAGTCCTTCTCTTTCTTCTTTGTCAGAGAGACCATTGTAAGGAAAGAAAACAGAAAAAGTATCACTGCACAGCCTCTCCTGCAGAATTTATCCTATGAAGGCTCATTTAGGGGAGTAAATTTGTAATCAAACCACAACTGGAGATTAGCGATTGGCCTAGCCCAGGTTCAGTCCGTGAGCAAGTTCCACAGTCATAGTCTGAAAGTGTGAGAGTTTGGTATACACAGCACAGACCTTACTGGGCAAGAGCGAACACAGCATTAAATTATTTTTGTGAAGGCATTAAATGCATTTTCCCATTTTATTTTCTCCCAGACACAAGCTTCTACAAGTGGCATACATACAGTAACACTGAAGAGGCAATGAGTGCATTTCCATCCACCTGTTTTTATGCATAATTCAATGTAAAATAACCTGAGTGGAAACAATTTGAAAACAAAAAATCTAAATATTGCCAAAATGTTGGCTGAGGTGGAAAAGTAGGTGTATTGACCAAAGCAAAATGTGACCAAATGCAGTGAAAACAGACTTAGCAAATAAATCTTGACTTAAAGGTCCACTGAAGCTTCCGCTCCATTGAGGAGACAGAAAATAGCGGCAGACGAAAACATCAGATCCGTGTGGAGCTGTAAGGAGACTGTAACGTTCCTCAAATGAATAAACTGCAATGGTTCAGTGGCAGGTGATGGAAGAATTAATGCCACCAGCTGTATATGTTGATGCACCCAACTTCTAGTATTGGCTGGCTGTTGGCAAGTTTGACAAGAGATGCACCACTAACATCAGTAGGTACTATATTATGAACAAGAGATATACATGTATGTTTATACTGTAATACACTGGACATAATGAGGATGCTGCAGGATGGACAGTTGTGTGGAAGCTCTACCACTTTATTCAGCAAAATATATGTGATAAGAGAATGCACCCAAGAATATAATTGCATGAGGAGAAACCTTGCAACTTCAGTCATAATGTGACAAGGTAACATAAGTGTTCAGTGTTTCCTTTAAACCCTTGACATGCTATATTTCTGTTATTGCGAGGGATGTACAGAACATGATGTTCTGGGTGCTTTGACTTAGATTCAAAGTTGTGCCAGAACATGAACTTCTTCATCATTTGTTTTCAAGTCTTGTCTTCAAACAATACTTACATTCCTGCATATACGGTACATTGAGAGAGTTATTGCTTGCTGTAATCATTCCCCCTGTTGATATTGGATGAAGTTTGCTCTTCGTTGTTCAACTTCAATATAAGAGATGGGTAATAAGATCAACAGTCCTTGTTCTGTGCAAAAATGCATTCTTAAATTCTGCCGAAGAAAATATGCATCTAGGAGCAGTGTGTGTTTGTCAAATCAAACAGATTTCTTCCAAAGTTAAAGTATTTTCAGTTCAAAAGCCGCTCTTTGTGTTCTCTTTGCTGCCGCTCAGCAAGGAAACACTGTCTGAGGAAACACAAAGAGGGAATTTTGTACTCAAAAGACTATAAGTTTGGCAGATGCCCACTTGTTTTGGATAACTCAGACTGCTAAAACCTTGTGTTACTTTCAGCTAAATTCTAGTAAGCACAACAAACAGAAGGACTGTGGAGTTTGTCTCCCAAAACTTATTTTGGAGTTGCACTAGGAAGGGGTACCTTCATGGCCCGTAGGGACAGGAGAAATTATCACAGTGATCAGTAGCTCTTTTAATGTACTGTATATATGGGCCTTTGAATACTGTTTTAAGACACACTCAAAAAAATGTGAATGTATACCTTAACATGTAAGAACGCAGACTTTTAGTACGTAAGAGTGCAATAACTCTAAGACTTTTTTGCAGAATCCTCAAATATCAGTGTTCAATTTGGTCAGTGGGTTGGTGTGAACAATGCTGGATTTCTAGATTTCAAAACCTGTCAGATCCACCTCCTTCAAATATATATAAAAAAAGCTCCTTCCCCCAAGCAACTGAGTGAATCCCTTTTACAAGTCAACAACTGGGATGTCAGTAGTGGTGCAGTAAAAGAGGATGTTGTAACCTGACATGACAACACATGATGAGAAATCAATAACCTCATCTCTCCACATCTCTGAAAGGAAAAGAAGTGAAAAGGAAACGGTGGGGGGATGGGTGTCAGTTCATTTTTAATGTGAAGAGGATTCATGTGGAACTTGACAGACACTGATCGTTGGTCCCATTAGACCAGATGACGCAACTGAATACAGATAATGTATGGACAGAAACACTGCATTATATATATATATATATATATTGTATATTTCATATACGCTAAATATGGCATACGCTTTACAGATACAGCATATACAATACACACACTGGTTTTGTTAATCTTGCTTGGTCAACATGCTGTGAGGTTTGTTAAAGGGTTCACATTTGTATGCCTCTCTACCGGCAATAGCCGTGGCCGCATTATGTTTTCGGGTTTTCCGTCCGTCCGTCCCATTCTCGTGAACGCATTATCTCAGGAATACCTTGAGGGAATTTCTTCAAGTTTGGCACAAACGTCCACTTGGACTCAAGGATGAACTGATTAGAATTTGGTGGTCAAAAGTCACTGTGACCTCACAAAACACGTTTTTGGCCATAACTCAAGAATTCATAAGATAATTATAACTAAATTTCACACAAATGTCAAATAGGATAAAATGATGAAGTGATGACATTTTTTACCCAACAGGTCAAAGGTCAGCTTCACTTTGACATCATAATGTCCTGGAAAAACACTCTTTTGGCCATTTATTGATTTGGACCCCAAGGTACTTATATGAGTCTACCCTCTTCACTTCCTCTCCCTGGATGACACCCAGGACAGGAGGCCTCCTGTTCCTCTGGTAGTCCACCACAAGCTCATTGGTTTTGCTGATATTGAGCTTCAGGTGATTGTCGTTGCACCATGTGACGAAGCTTTCTATCTGTCCTCTGTACTCCTCTGTAAAAATAGTCTCTAAGTGAAGACGGCATGTTTCTCACTGGAAATGATTCACTGGAATCAGACATGTCAGTATAGTGATAACTTCCATTTCGCCAAACAATACACGTAATACATTTTATTAAATTCCTTCAAAGTCTTCACTACATGTATTATATGAGTCTGGACAGAGAAGGATGTAAACTTGACTCATTGGTGGAGGCGTACAACCCGGGACGGTAATTCTAGTTTCAAGTCTGTTTTAATACAAAATTTGCATAGCCCTACGTATGTACACTTTAATTGCTGTGATTGTTCCTTGTGTCTGTACTGGCTGCAAAGAGATCAATTCTTGGAGAACTTTCAATGTAAGTGATAGGGGGCAAAATCCACAGTCCTTGTTTTATGCATCACTGAATTCAAGAATTAAGCTAAAGCTAATATGAGGCTTCAGCTGTCTGGCGGTATCCGCTTGCCTCACTTAATTCAAGTTAAGTCAAGTTAAACTTGTTTAGCACCAAATTCCCGCTTTGTGTTACTGTCCCGCTTTTGCAGCTTCACAAGAAAACACCATCCATAGAAGCACAAAGAGGGAATTTCACTTTCAGTACAAAGCGTTAGCTTCGTACTAGCGTTAAATGAGGACTGTGGATTTTGTTCCCTATCATATACTTTCTTTGCGGCCAGCATGGACAGCAGGAACAATTACAGCAACTAAAAACGCGTTTAAGGTACATATGGACATGTCAGTATTGTTTTAAGATTAAAAGAAACGTGAACCTATCCACTTTTCCTTTTATTTGAAATGTTAACCTGTTGTCACAGTGTTGTTCAGTCTGCCAGTTTAGTAATTAATTAGCTGTAATTGTTACAATGCGATACTATTCATGTACACTTTGATTGAACCCGCTGTGTTCAATGAGTAAATTGGTTACCAAACGGACTGTATTTTCAATAAGAAACTGAATGTGTGTGTGAGATCTGCTGCTTTGATTGTCTCATTGTTTAATAAGCATCTACCAGTAGAAACAACTCTGAGCATTATGCATTGCCTTGTATTGGACTTTTTGTTGACACTGCTAGTTGTACTCATTGATTTCTATTAACCACAGCCCTCCACGTGTAAACCAAAATCTTTACTAAACATTGCAGTGTTATTTGTAATCTTTCAGTCTACACTTTATGCTCACCAAATTCTCGTTGTTTTTGCTTGTGCTGTCACCCCATGTGTGCAGTGGCTTCTGCCCCTGCCGTTTCAGAAATTTATGGCATAAACATGTTAAAATCAAAGAAAGGGCACCCAGCAGGAGTAGCTGTCTAGAAGGTGAATACTTTGATGTTGCCTTTCTTTCGTTCTTGTGGTTGCCACATTCCGCATGCTGATTTCTGTAACCACAAATAAAACATGAAGATGTTAAAAATGCACAAAACAAAATGCAGATCTATGTGATAGCACGCATGTAAATCAATGGATGTATAATTTCACGTGCAGGGATTTAAAATACTGGTTTAAGCGAGTGCCTTGAGCAATTATCTGCCCTGCTCATTTTTGGCCATAGCGTGTATTTATACCATGAGAATGGGATGTTTCTCGCTGCACTACAGCTGTGTAACCCTAGTGGAGGCAACATGCACCCCAGAGTCAACCGTGAATCAAGCTATTGGCTCTCCTCAGTTAATACTGTGAAGGAGTGTATCACAAATTCTAATGGGCCTCAAGTGCTATTGGAATGGGTAAATGCGAGGATCTATTCTCCAGGCTTTAGGGCCGAATAGCTAAAAAGGGCATGTTTATTTTCTTCTCCTTTCCTCAGTGTACTTGTACTATTCTCCATCTCTAGTGCATTGTCTATTGATTTTCAGCCCCCTCTATCCGTCAGGCATTAATAAGACAACACATGTCGCCTTTAAAAGAAACGTATTAGAATGTTAATGGATCAGTCCACAGACCCGTTTGCCTCTCTGCTGTGTTGTGTGTGTGTTTGTGCGAACACGCACGCACACAACACCACATTTTCATTAAGACAGAAGAAGACAACATTCATCTTGATGGTTTTAGGGAGTAAAGGGGGTGGAAAACAAGGAGAATGTGGCAATAGAGGGATGAAGGGATAAGGATGGAGAGAGAAGTAGAAAGCGAAGAAGAAACCTCCTCGTGCAGAGTGGATTCATCTTCTGTCTTATTGCTCCTGCAGGGTCCAATTTATCTTCATTTAGGTTTTTGGCACCGATCCCAATCCAGACCAGCCGCCTCAAGAAAGCACATGACCTCAACATGGCTCTTTAGCCCATGTGGCTAGCATCTAGGGTTTGTCCAGTACTGTTTTTTAAAGGCTCATTATATTTTTTTGAGCAAAGGTTTCTGACAACCTAAAAAATATCTCTAAATTCAACCACTTGTATAACAAAGAGTAGAGATATAGAGTTACTGGGCAATTTGTAAACAGGTGGAAAAAAGTCTTATTTGGAGAATATATTGAATTACAACCTGCATAAATAATATTAACTGGCAGGTCCACCACTATTTGACAATAACCACAAATGGTTTATTAAAGGGTTTGTGTACTAATTACTCAACACACAACAACTTCACAGATAGTGAATGAAATATGTCTTAATAATGCAATCAGTAATAATCATCTATAATACATAAAATTATAATACAGTTACTCTCATGCTAGTTTCACGTTGGTGTCCATTTCTAATATGTTCTTACATAAATGGATTACAGTGGCTGTCTGAAAGGTAGAAAAATCTAAAAAAAATTATATATTCTGTATGTTGTCATCAGTGTTGGGCAAGTTGCTTTCAAAATGTGATATATTACATATTACTAGTGCCCGTTGAGCTCCAGCCAGCGAAGTTCTCAGCCTGTCCACAAGTCCCAATGAGCTGCACCACCGGTGCCACCGGTGGCCGCTGCATTTCTCCCGCTTCTCCAGCACCAGCATGAAGAGGGAGCCGAAGCAGGACCGCATCATCACCCAGTCCACAGCACCCGACAGGTTGATGTCCGTGGCCAGGAACACAATGTCCTCCCCCGGTTGAATGGCGCTGTCCGGTATTCCAGGACTTAGTCAAGTCTCGGTGAAGCAAAGGACATTACAGTTCCTGATATCCCGTTGGAACCTGATGTGGGCACGGAGGTTGTCCAGTTTATTATCCAACACCTGTACATTGGCCAGCAGGATGCTTGGCAGAGAAGATCCATGTGGCCGGACTGCAGCCGGTGTTTAATCCCTCCACGTCCACCTCTGTATTTCCTCCCAAACAGGAAACAAAAAGCCTTCAGGGGGTATTTTTCTGGGGGTGCACTGGTGGAAGTAGTGCGAAATCCTATTAGTAACGCATTATGTTACTTTGTTACTGCTAAAAGTAATATATTACTGTAACACGTCTTTTTAGCTCATATACACAGAGATAGTGAAAAAACCTCTTCAGAAGTAGGGAAGCTACCACCTTAAAATAAAATTAAAAAGATAGTTGTAACTACTTTGTTTTAACCCCTGTTATTAACTATTTATCACCTTTTTTATATGTTTATTGTCTGAAATTTACCTTTCAAGGTGATGCTACATGTCTCAGTATTTCATAATACATTTTGTAGGTGTTTACCTCCTTTAGGAGTTTGAGGCTGCTGCCTTCTCCGTGTCTTTATTGAGCTTTTGCTCAGACCACAACACCCTCTCCATTCAGCAGAGTATAAATTAACATTGATTTTAGATATGGTCTTACAGTAGCATCATGGCCTTGGTGGCCAAATAACTAACAATAACCTTCACAGTATGAGTGGGTGGAGAGGCGGCGAGGGCAACAAATAAAGACACAGAGGAAGAGAGCTGTATTATTCCGGCAGCGTAAGTCTTCATTACAAATAATTGCTGATTAAAACAAAATCCTTTGTCGCCTCATTTTGGGCAGATGTCCAGCACAGATGTACACTGTTATGCAGATACACTTTGTCTGAATACCACAAGAAACATGTACTATCTCTGTTTAACCTGTTGATTTAACCCTGTAGTGAAGTTGCCATGTTGAGTTATACTCAGCAATTACATTTCACTGCACTAAAGACAGTGACTGTGCTGTGAATTCTCTCTCGCCTTCTCCCCCTCTCCCCCTCCTCTCCCTGTCAACCATATGTAACTTCCAAATCACATGCTTCATGATGCTGGCTTCACCGTACGGAGCTCAGCAGTCAGATGCTTGTTAATTGTTTTGCTTCTAGAAAAGGAAAAGGGAAGGGGTGACGGAGTGGCGAGAGGGGGAGGGAGACGGATGTCAGAAATCAGAGGGACCCCTGCTGCCATGTCTGGATGCAGCACTGGCTGCGCAGTGAAGAGAGGAAAGGAAAGAGAGAGGGGAGAAAAGTGTCTTCCTGACTATGTTGCGCTGTGCAGTCTGGTCTAGGTGCCCTACTGACAGCCCAAGATTGATGGATAGAGCTGTGTATCGCACATAACATCAATTCTGTCCTGCTTTCTTTTTCATTCTGAGTCTCACTCCCTCATCACTCCTCCCTTCCCCTCTCTCTTTCTCTCTTTCTCTCCTGCTCTCCCTCCCTCTCTCCCTCCCCGCCGCTGCTCCAGGTCCCTCGCTGGTCCCTCTCTTCCGTATTAGTTTCCAAAAGGCATCTTTAATGCTGCCAGAGAGCGCGCTGTGAGGCAGCAAGAAAGCGAGGCGAGCGGATTGCTATCTCTGTGACAGCTTTTCTGCTTGGCAGGCTGCGTGTGAGCCGGGGAACTGGACTGGACTGTGGTGTTTCGTGGAGGAGGTGGGAGAGGAGGTGGAGGAGCAGGAGGGAGAACAGAGGGGCGAGCTGGACAGATGGAGGACGGCACCCAACAACTGGGACACTGCATGGTTGACATGAAGGAGCTGAGCGCCAACCCTGAAGGACTGACCGCTGCCGGTGAGCTGACTGCACTGTGTTGTCTGTCTGTCTGCCTGTCTCTTAATCTGTCTCCTCCAGCTCTCTCCTGTGTCCTTCCTCATACAGTTAAACTCTGCAACACCTTGTCTGTTATTGATTCTGTCTCCTTTACAGTATCATACTGTTTCTACAAATGCGTGTCCCAATGATGTTTAGTTTTTGCATATTCTCTCTATTTGTGTTTGCAGTGGTTGTCTCTCTCTCTCTCTCTCAAAGAGTGTGTGTGTGTGTGTGTGTGTGTGTGTGTGTGTGAGAGAGAGAGAGAGAGAGACAGAGCGAGAGAGAGAGAGAGAGAGAAAGAGCGAAGGGTGGCGGTACCAGTGAGAGAGGACAACAATTTTAAATGCACGATGATCAATAATCAAGTGACTGAATTCAGTACAGTTTTATTGTGTTACCTGGATAACTCACACCTCAGGGTCATACTGTTGCAATTACTACAAAAGAACATTAATTATACAATCCATTAACATAAAGTGTTTCCAGGTGATTGCTGAAAATAATTTTACATTTTTAAAAAGCAAAACGAGCACACTGTCATACCATCCAGCTCATACTGGAGTTCTAATGATTGGAGCAACATCATGTTGTTACATTAATAGTCAAGTGTCAGCACAAATTATTCCAGAGAATTGATTTTAAAACTTAGTGGCTGCCTTTCTGCAGGTTTCTAATTAAGTGTTGGGCTCTTGTGGTGTGGTTGAATTAAAATCACGAATTGTTCGTCCCAGAATGTGGTCAATTATGTCAGAGAAGTCTGCCTTAACTAGTTCTGGGCGACACTGAATTTGATTCAGTGACTCTGCAGAGAAAAGTTTGAAAAACACTGTGCATGTGCGAATTCATGTTTCTCTGTGTGTGTGTTCCTGTGTGCACGAGAACGCACACGTGTGTGTGCTCTTTTACTGCAGCCATATTCCATACAGCCTGAACGTGTTGTCACTAATGAGCACTGGCAGAGGCAAACTAGATGTCTCAGTGCCCATCACAACAGGAGAATACTAAAGAGATTAGCCATATCAGTGAAGCCACAAAGCCTGCTCTCCAGGTTTAATACCTTTGCTCACCAAAAGGACAGACGTCGCATGCAGCGCCGCCAAGCATTTGCATTGGCATGTGAGCTCAACACCGTCATCTTCCCCATGGGGATAAGTAAATGGAGCTATACAAAGAGGAATGAAAGCGCAATTCATGATGCCTTGTCTCCTTTGCCTCGAACCACACAGATACACGCCGAACCAGCTTACATGCACAATTACACACATGCAAACACACATACACACACACACAAGGAAATGACATAACATGTACACGAAAGTACATCCTTGCATAAATACACACCTAAGCATGCATGCACACTCCCACGCACATGCTCATACGCTAACAGTTATGACCTGATCGCGAACCCCAGATATGCGCTACTATAAAATCACACAGTCACAGTTCGGAGATGACACCCGACAAGTGTGGGAGTATAACAGTAATGACGAACACCTCACTGTATCTCTGTTTTGTTTCCCCTAAGCATCCTGGGAGACAAAAGGGAAGAGCAAAGCACATAATTACCATGTTTGGCACGAAAGACAGGTTGACAACCCTGCATTATCAGTCGCAAGGTGAAATAGTTTATCTCCTCCTTTTGACAGGAGAGAAAAGTGGGACCAAACTGGGTGCTGCTCAGTACTTATTAAGGTGGGACTGAATTGGCGTTTTACAAACTCCCCCATCACAAGAGGTAAAATTATGTTATTTTAGCTATTAACTATTCATACCATAATTTGCATATGGGCACGTGAGTTTTCAATGAATGCTGCAACATAATTGAGCTTTCATAGCACAATGCTTGACATCGCAAAACTATTGTGGAGCAAAATGTCTCACTCCGTGCCCTTGTTAACCCTCCACACTCCATCTCCCATCGACACGACAGTCAAGACCTCCTCAGCACACCCAACTGATTCACAACACTTCATTAAACGCTGGCAACAAAACCATCTGTCCCCTCTCAATCTCCCAGGGCAGTAATGTGACGATAACTCACTCTCCCATTCAGCACCACTTGTCCTAATAGGATGCCTGTTTGTGCAAACATCAATCGAGTTAGAGGTATGTTAGCTCGGCTGATGACTGAATCATCAGAGAGGATGTGCAGGTGTTGTTTTAGGCAATTTAAACTACAGAATAGAGGAGAGCGGAGGAGGGTGGGATTGAACAAAAGGAGTGAGAAAAAAGAAAGATTGCAATTAGTGTGCGTGTGTCTGTGTGCATGTGCAGAGTTGGTGGTCGTGTTTGTGGTTGGGGTGGAATGGTTTAGTGAGAGGCGGCCAGTTATATCCCCGAAATACCAAATCCCATGTTGAGCCAGCCACATAAGTGAATTATTAATATCATCTCAAAATCCAAAGTAAATAATATTCAAAAATATAAACAGCATTTGTTCTTGGGCACAGGCTCTCACATGTAATATCTATTCATGAAGAGGATAAGAAGGAGTGATTAAGAATGTGTGCTACACCCACTGCGAGGGGGTTTATCAGAGCTCTTTTTGGAAATTGCTTGATTTTCTTAGTTGAGCTGGTAGCATATGATGGGGACCGGAGCAGCGATGGGCTGTTTTTTGGAGCTTTTTCACAATTATTTTTTGTGGAGTCAGGAATAAGCAGCAATCCCATGTGAAATCTGTGTGCGTACACTCCCCCACATCTCCTACATCCATTCCTCCTTTCAGAGTGTCTGCTATGAGCTAGTGAGCGGTTATCACACTGTATAGTGGGTGAGGAAGCAGGGCAACGAGAAGGGAAAAGGGTTAAATGATCTTCTGCAAGACAGACAATTTAAGTCCCTGTACATTAATTAACTTTGTCATTCCAGAGAAATCACCTAGTCTGTTCACATCCTAATAAATTACCCTCTCCTCTCCCTTCAGCGTACCTTATCCCCCACTGATACCACCCGCAGACAGGGGGGTGATAGATTGGAGGTACAGTGGGGCTGTGCTGTTATTTCTAGAGCCAGATGAAACTGCAGTATAGCGGCCGGGCACACCTCATTTGCTTTGGGCCCCTCTGGGAGTTACATCTGCATGTGCCGCCTGCCTGCCTGCCTGCTTGCCTGCCTGCCGCCTTGCTGAGCTTATTACCATATTCATAATGCCAGCGGATATCGATTTTAAATACCACACCTGTTCCACTTTTCTCCACATACTTATCCACACATTGGAGCTGGATCACCTGTGAGCTTCATATGCTAAAGGAGATGTGATTGAGCTGGACAGTGCAGGTGGTTGACCTCTCCTCGTGTAATGGGTAATTATTGTAATTAGACTTTGTGTATTTGTTTTGGTCAACCCGATTCTCGCAGAGGGGTTAACGACACGCGCCGTGTTCAGCGCTCGAAGACAAGAATGATGCCACAGTGTACATAACAGGTGCTCTGTCCTCTGGTTGCGTACGCATAATTTGTGCATGATTTTAATAACTGTGGACATTGAGTCACTGCGAACATGTGAACAACAGTGTCCAGAGCTACACCGGAGCGCTGTTGAATGTCATTTAGTCAGTTCTCAAAGATGCGACATAACCTGTGTTGCCTGTCTTATAATCAAAGCATCTGGCATGATCCTTCTATAAATACTTGACGCGCTCACAAGCTGTGCTCTAAAATTCAGACATCTTTTAACTCCAGTCCTCCTCCTGCCTCACTATCAAGCACATCTCGTAGCTTTGCCATGCGTGTATGTCTCATGATCAGTGTCCCCAACCCATATCAGACCTAGACGTAGCTTTGCTTCTTATCTGCATTCAATTATTTCTGCAATGACAAGAGGTTTTCCACTGCTTTCTACCACTCTAGATAAGTTAGTGTCTAGCACAGATGGAGTCCTCCAAAGTAACTGGGCTGTTCAAGTGACAGTCCCTTATGATGGCACCAGAGACAAGACCCAGCAGCTGGCACTGTCTCAGCCCACCTAGCTAAAGGGCTTTCTGTTGCCACCACACAACATGTCATCCAGGCTTATTAAAGTTTCATCAGCACTCACGAGGAAGCCTTCGTGGTGACAACATTAGGAGACATGACCCCCGAGGAATGGGATGATGATGAGAGTGATGTGAAAACCAGATAGCGACACAGAAAGTTTATTTACATACATAATTGGCCTATTTGTGTAACCATGTGTGTTGTCCACGTCCTTCAGGTGTGTGTGCATTTGATTAATTAGATGTTTACTGTACTTGTATGCATGACAGATATTGCGCTAAGTTTGCATAAGCCTGATTATTCAAATGTTGCCTGTCCTGACAAGTACGGCAGCTGACGAGGGCATATTCAGTGAAACCTGAGAGAACACTGGCAAATTGAGATTTTATTCAAAATTTTGTCAGCATATTTCACTGAATTTTGATTCATACTGCAAGCTGTTTGTGTTTTTTGCCGTGCATTAGGGTTTTCTCGACCTCGGTAGGCAAGTGACTCTCAAGATAGCGCTGGGTAATGATAATAATTTTTCTTTGAGCCCAAAAATCTTCCTTTCTTTGTCAGTGGAACATCCTGTTAATTATACAGATGATTTGACCGTTTTATTTGCCCCACCACCAGATTTCCTCAATATTTGCTCTGATAATGTTTTTTTGCCAGGTCATCTCTTTGCAGAGGCTCGGTGGTGTTAGGTTAGGTTTTGTATCTTTCCAACCAGCAATCTTGTCGTAGACTTGCTCTCTGTAAAGACTTTGAAGACATGCTTTGTGATGAAAGGCTTTACAAATAATTTGACATGAAAGCAGCCAAGAAAGTGTGGTGACTGAAGTAATTATAAAACACAAGTAAATCATTTTCAGCCTTTGTGAAGGATCCTCATTATATAAAATGACTATTACCTAAAGTCGTGTGGCTCCCATACATCAGTAAGCATCGAGTATCCATGGCTCATTAGTGGGGTTGATGGGCCTTGGAGGGGCCAATTGTGTCCAAGCACCCCAGGAAGAGGAAACGCCGTTTAGTGGCTTAGAGTCCCTCTACGTGTTGCACCACTGTGCAGGTGTTTCATCTGTTTGGTGTTTGAGTGGTTGTGTGTCGGACTGGGGAAGTGACGAATGAGAGACGGCGTTGGTGACAGATGGTGCAAGTAGTCAGTCCTCTACTCATCATTATGGCATAAGCCCTCAAGGACAATGGAGACCCAGAAACTTCTTCTGATGCTCACAAAGATTGTAGTGTGTTTTGTATAATCTAAAATGAACAGTTACACCTATAGCTGTGGCATTTTGGGAGCATCTCATGCTCCTGGCACGTTAAAACACTATCTCCAAAGTTTCTCTCTTTTTTTTTTTGCTGATTGAAATTGTTTCTGACTGCCACATTCGGGAAACTGGATCAGATTTAGGGCATTTTCACACCTATAGTTTGTTTTCTCTGGTCCGATTCAGTTGATGAGTTTGTAAACTCACACCACACCTGGTAGTTGGGACCCACCACAAACGAACCGCTCCAGAGTTCATTTGGGACCAGACTGAGACCACCTTCTCTAAAGGGTCTCGGTGCGGTTGTTTTGGTCCGCACCCGAGTGCGATTACTGTGTTTATACCTGCCCAAACGATGACCGTTTTTCACTATTTTATGACATTTTATAGACTAAATGATTAATTTATTAATCAAAAAAGTAACTGACAGATTAATCAATGATGAAAGTAATCATTAGAAGTCAAACTGGTCCTGATTCACTTTCAATGTGTGTTATTTCTTTGATTCCTCCATTGTTCTAATGTTTTCCTCTTCCTTCCCTTTATCTCCCACTCCCTCTACTTGCACCTCAACTCCACTCTATCTTTCTGTCTGTCTCTGTCTCTCAGGTGTTATTCTAACACCCAAGCTGCCTCAGGTGGAGTTCAGCCTTGGTAAGTCCTCTGTTTACTCTGTGATTCAAGGGCCATTTTACTTTACAGGGAAGTACTGCCACACTCTCCTCACATTCTTGTAAGCACATTAGATAAAGGACATATGGACTCGCTTGCATGGTTGCACACTTTAAGTAATGTCAAATCTTTCTTCCCAGGCCCAGAAACACAGCCAAGGTTTATGGCCTAAAATAAATCCAAACGTAACGGCTGCAAACACACACCAACAAACAGTCACTTGCTGACAGTTGTAGTAATGCAGAAGTCAGTCAGAATTACTGGCATATTTGCAGAAATCCTTAATCTTTTCTCAATTCTGACACATGCACACACCCCAAGTATAGTTAGAAGGGACAACACAAAAAAGGCACAGAGAAAACATTAGGCAGAATGGCGAGAGGGTCCTTTTGAACTTTTCGTCGAGATGGCCTCATTCATTTTTTATGCGACTGAGATGTTCTATTTCTAGCCAATTCTTTGTGGCTTGGGTCAAGTTTCCTAAAGTGGAAATCCAAACAGAAATATTATTCTTATGGTCTTTGACAGACGAGATTGACAGCATCAAAGACGGGCATCTTGGCTCCCTTGTATCTATCTTTTGAGGCGACTGCAACAAAGGCTTCCCACTGTTCTGTTCACAATAAACTGGAGAATGACTGAATATAGACATTCCAGGGATGTGGCTACAATTTCTGTTTCATCTCAATACTATAAGGAAAGATGATCATTCCACAACATCCTCTGTAGTGTCACTTGATGACCTCCTGTGGTCAGTGTCTTAACGACCATTAAAATTGTCTTTAGTGTGTTTGAACAGCAACTGCATGCTGATACCTCATGATTCTTAAACTCCTGATTGCCCACTGTGTAATGGCAACTGGACTAAGTATCAGTGAGCCATGAATGCACGTGATCAGAGTTCATTTATATAGAGATTGTGTGGGGCTCAATAGGAGAGTCATTATCCTGAAAACTTGCACACACTCACAAGTGCACACAACTGATTGTCTGTGCACGTATAGTAGATACAGTCATACTAATATATTCCCCCCAAAAAGCTAATAAAGCCTTCGTAATGCTTGCTTTGGTTTCTAAATGTTCATTCTATTGGAATTTATACTCAAATGACACTGTAGGTTGAAGGTTTGCACTTGAATAGAAAAACTATTTGAATGTAAATTCTCCATCATGATAGAAAATACTGAGAAATACCATGTCCCTCTTTATTTTCCCTGGTTGAATATGTGCTCATGTGTGCTCAGTGTACAATACCGCTCTCAGATCTGTCAAACCCACAATGTTGAATTTATGTTTCTTTTTAGAAGATATGTATGTGCAGATTTGATATCTAACATTTATTTGTCTTTAAGGAATACAGAAAAAAGTTCAATTGCACTTTTAAGCTCTGGAAGGAGGTTGCACATTTAAATGCTTGACATGTTTAAGTGTGTCATGCAATGGATTCTTTTCAACAAACAAAAATGAAATGGTACTAAACTCATTAATAAGAGTAGTAACCAAGCACTCATCCTAGAGTCAGCCTCTTTGAGGGCTCAGCCAATACCAACAGTAGATCTAGGGCCAGGCAAGGGAGCCAAACTTAAATCATGCAGCACATTTCATACATAAGGAGAAAGTGTGGTTTAAATGAAAACGATCAAGGACAGAGAAAAGAAAGAACTGCTCTGTCACAACTAGGAGACATGAAAAAATCTGAACCTGAATCTGACAGCCCACACAAACTATTCTGTGGCTAAGACGCAATTCTACTTATTAAAAGGCAACAGAAAAAAAGAAATGCTTTGAGGCTGCTTTTAAGAGAGGTGACAGTCAGAGCAAATCTCAAGTCCTCTGGCAGTTTATTTCAAGTTTATTGTAACTAGGAGCACAAAAACCAAAGGCATCTTCACCAGACTTTCAATTGACCCTCAGTCTAGACCAGTGCCAGATGACTGAAGAGGTCTGGATTGTTGTAGCATGTTGGAGACACATTGTGGAACAATGCTGCCAGCCGATGCAGTGATTTGAAGAGAAGTGTAATGTATTGCCTTTTTTAGTCCCTGTTCAAACTCTGGCTGCAGTTTTCTGAATGAGCTGCAGCTGCTCCACATTCAAGAGAGGTGAAACAAAGTATACTGAGTATCAGCAGTAATTGTCGATTGTTAATCGTGTGCACATGTCCCTGTGTTTGTTTGTGTTCGTGTGTGTGTGGTTGCCCAATCAGCTTTGCAGCTAATGAACATTTAATTATATCACTGTAGACAAACATGGTATTTAGGGGAATAAGGCTGCCCTTAGATAGTAATGATTAAAGGAGCACTCCGCCGATTTTACTCGTCACAGGGAGTACCTCTCAGCCTGTGAAAACAGCTGTTTAATGTTTTCTGTGGCTCTAGAGCGAGCTTTCTAAAGTTTGACAAAATAACCCTGAAGATGTCATCGGGGTCGTCTCGGCTTGGGTTTGAAATTTCAAGTATTTAATAGAAATCCTGCATACATCTGAAGGTGTGGAGAAAAAAGTGACCACTTAGGAGATGAGGAGGGTGTAAAGGTGCGTTCCATTTACCTCAGAAGTCGGAACTCAGAGCTGGGAATGAGGTCACACCCGAGTTGACCACGTTCAGTACAACAAGTCGGAAAACCAATTCGTTTTTTATTTCATGGGGTGGGGAAGTGGGGTTTGCTCTAGCCAGGTTAGCCATTGTTAGCAGTACCAGTTGATAACAATGCATTACGCGGTATTTTGCTCATACAAACACCGTAGCAACATGTCCACAGATAGAAGTTGGACAGTACTGTGTGTAATGAGAAACAAATAAGACAGGAATGCTAATAAACAGTATATTACTGCAGCTCTCACGTACGTTGATGCATGGAGCAGCCATCTTAGATTTTGAGGTCGGGGTTGGTGAGGTTCTCCTGACTTTCCGAGTCGGAAATCTGACCTCAGGGGGCGTTCCAGTTGAAATTTCTGATTGGGAACTCAATTCCAACTTCCCAGTTCAAATGGAACGCACCATAAGTAAAGTTGCTATCCAGTTGCATTCTGGGAAATGTAGGATCCAGCATTTTTGGAGCCTTACGCAAACTGCAGACTAAAAGTCTCCTGTGTGTCCCCTATTTATATGGAAGTGCAATAGTACACCATTGGAGTACCTCTTTAAAACAGACAAATTCACACACAACGCAAAACACATGCACTTATTCCAGCTGTCAGCAGAACAATGAACAGTGCAATACCATAAACTAGCCATCTGAATTTCAAAGTCATCTTTTAAAGCTTAACAATAATACTAGTGATTAATAGCAAACTATATAAAGCCTCTCAGCTTACATGGACTATAGACGCAATATCCTTCTGCACAGATACAGTAGAATATAGCAGTCAACTGCTTTTCAGGCTCATCACTTGCTGGGTTTTACTACTGCACATACTGGACATATTTTTCAAACCAAAAATAATGAGGGTATTTGTGTGTGTTGGTGTTTGCCTCTGTTTTGACACTGTATCATAAAGCGTGATGTGAAGTATCTTCTCTACCCAAAATGTAAGATATAAACAAACAAGCTCTCGGGAGAAATTTAAATGTTGTGCACGTTTCTGTCACTTAAAATGCCAACCAATTTAAAACGGTGACTTTTGTGCCTTAGTGGAAACAGTCGGCAGGAGAATTATTCCTTTTATGTCTCTTATATCAACCACTGGATGAGAAGAAATATTGATAAAATGAATGTTTAATTATTTATCTTGTTGTGACCCCCAACCCCCGCCTCACTTCAAAAATTTGCACTTGGATTGCTTTCAGAGGAGCACAGGTCCCTTTTTGGGGATTTGGGGTGTTTTAAGTCCCTCCCTGGCTCCCTCACAATTTGAACACTGAATAAGATGCAGGAGTACTGGGAAAGTGAGAGATGGCTGTGATACGACTCCTACCATGTTGTCCACTGTAACGTGTATGTTGCCACTAAAACTCAAAGTACAGTAAATAGTGCCTCATGCAGTTATGCACATTCATATACTAATGCCTGCACAGACAAGAACTTAAAAGCATTGTTTTGTAATTTAAATATCTCGTGCACTCCGCCTAAGTTTTTTTATTCTTTTATCCGAGTGTCAGTGTAAATGATGGCCATGACATATTGAATATCCGGTCAATTCTGTGCCACAGTAAAAGCAAAAGCTGACTTTTTATTCCTACAAAGGCTCTTGTGGAAGTCCTTTGTTCCAGTAATGTTTTTGGTTCTTCACAGCAGTGACGGGGGAGTTTTAAAAAGACTTTTTCCCAAAGTGAATTTATAATACTCTTCAACAGTGTTTGAGCTGGAGTGTTACAAGACAGGAGGTTTAAAAATACATTGTCAGTATTCAAATTCATATTCATTTCCCCTGCAAATTGTATTTTTTGCATTAATATCCAGAAGGAACAGGTGCAAATTTGCTGTGAATGGCAGCTTTACAAATGCACTTTGATTTCAAACTTGAGTCCCCTTTCACATATGAAACAGCAAATTACAGGCATTATATTAAATTCTTTTTTACATTTAACATCATATGCTCGTCAATATCTTCTAAATTTGCATGAGTGATAAGCAGCACTGTGCAGCAGGAGAAGGACATATTTATCACAACACGGCAGCCCTAATTTCCCCGCAGTTTTCCCCAGACCCACTGGCAAACAGGTGTGCAAAATGGCGGCACATGCAAATAATGTTGTCAAATTAATTGAAGCATTGAAATAATTATCATGATGAATAAGCGTCTTCTGGAGATGAGCATATATTCCTGTCTCCTGTGGCAACTCCCAGGGCTCCCCTCACGATTAAATGGAATTTAGATTCATTGTGGGGTCTCAGAGGCCCACTGCATTAAAACTCATTTCCAGCAAATTCATCTTGAAAGAGCTCAGCATATTCCAATCACACAAAATAAATACAGCATAGTAATTGAAGCCTCCTAGGATGGGCAAACATTATTACTCCAATTGCTCAATTGTTATGGTAATTTAGGAATCAGTCTCAGTATACTTTGGTAGTTGAGTCGCTTGACTAAAATTGCAAGTCACGTCATTGTTGAATTAATTTTCACCGAAGCTAAGGCAATTCACTAATAAATGACCAAAAATCTACAAATATAATGTTCTTTAAGGCACCCCTTCAATCCATTATTTGAATCTCTCTCACTTTAATAGGTCGCACTCCTCTTCCCTCCTTCCATGTCGCTCCCTCATTATCTCCCCTCTCACTCCGGCTTCCTTCCTCAAACTCTAAATGTCTCTCTAAGGGACTCCCCTGTCCTTTCCCTCTGTCACCCTCTTTATTTCCCTTTCCTGCCACCCCCACCCAGCATCATAATAGCTCTGACCTTAGAGGGTCAGTCCAAGTGTCATATCCCTGTAAGAGAGCCAGTGCAGTGATGCATGGTTGGGCACCCAGTCCCATTTCAATCACCAGTGTGGCTGTGGTTAACTGTGTGGCAGGGTAGGGAAGATCCCTCAGGCCAGTCGGATATACGTCCCCCGAGGTGACTGATGGGGACAGTCGGCAGCTTATCTGCAGTATCCCATCTTAGATCTTGTGTGTATGTGAGTGCAAAAGAAAAGAGAAAAAAGAAAATAATGTTAGAATTATGTCAAGAAAAGAGAGCCAGTGTAATTTAGAGAAATGGAGAGCAACAAATTGGAGAGGTGATGATATGATGAAACAGACTGAAAGAAAAAGCGATCCAGCTTTTTGGAAACCTTTGTGATTATGTGCGAGCCTCCGTTTGTATGTGCAGGTATGCTCAGTATGTCTCTGCAGGTCCTTAAACAGTTAAACACCTTTTGCACCTACGGTATTGACACAACAGACCCCTGATCACAGGCACACAGATGCTGCTTATATGAATATCAGTGCCTATGAACATATTTTTGCATGACTTAGTTTTGGTTTTTGCCCCGCACACAGACTCCTCTGCTTCAGCCTTCCTCCTGCATAAGCAAGTGTGAGACCTCCTTTAATGTGAGTCCAAAAGACCTGGCACCAGGATCGTGAAGCGAGAAAGGGAATGTGGAATCAGAATAGCCCCTAAGAGATAATACATGCATGAGCTCTGCTGCACTGCAAGATATTCTACGACTCTGCCTTTTCCCAACAACAGCTGCTAAGAGAATCAAAGGCTCTGAATGTTACTGTCGCCCATACTATTACCAACCGTAAACATGTTTGCTGTCTTCTTTTTTCCCCAAGCCAGTCGTTCATGCTGGGCAGACACTGTATGAATAAAGCCAATTTGGTCACCCCTTATTTATTTTAGAACTGGGCTAAATTCGGCTGTTGTTGGGGGAGGGGGTCATGATGCCTGACTTATCATCCGAATGATCAACAATCTGGCTCTTGGAGAATCATTTCTGGCATTTCAGAAATTTTGGTCTGCTTGCAGTTTGAGCAGTTCCAAGGTCCGCTATTCCACATGCTGTTTGAACGTTGCTGCAAAACAGACCATATTGTCCACATCTTCCCCAGCCACCTGCAGGCCCATATTCTTCTTTTTTTGTCTTCTTGCTTTTTGTTCAAAGTAGAACGTTCAAAGAAATGCTGCCTTTCTCCTTTTTGTGGACGCAGCTTATTTGTTTGAATAAAACTTAATTGGAATTGTCAATGATCTAAAACCGATCAGGGGTTCTGTGTTTATGTTGTGAGCGCAGAAGTCGTGCAGAAAGGATGACTAAGTAGTACTGTGAGTGTACAGCGTCTGCCCAGCTTTATGCACACTTTGCAGTGGGCATTTGTCTTGATGCTCAGGGATGCATACGACCACCCAAATATGTGCACAGGCACCAACAGGACATGGGAATCTTACGGTCATCTAAATAAATCCACCGGTCATCAGCAATAATGCAATAAAATATATATACCCACACAGCCACACATACAGACAGACACACGTTGACCTTATCCATGTTTCATTTATTCTCTTTCATTACCTCTTCTCGTTTTGTGGGAAAACATGGAAATGTAGATGCTTCTTAACCCCAGTTCTGAGGACTCTGAGGGGTTTTAAATCGTACACGGTGCAGTCATGCTGCATCATAGCCTGGTCATCCAAGTTAAATTCATGCAGATTAGATGGCCACTATTAAAATTATCCAAGAGTTTTCAATCTTGTTACAGAAACCCCCCGATCTGCCCTAGATGTCAAATCTAATGGGTCATAATCTGTTTCTTCCAACAGCATTTACCCCTTTTTATATCAGTAGCAGAACAGCATCAGTAATGTGTGTTTCTAGGTTTGCCTTGTAATGGCTGCATGCACCGAAGTCCATTTTACTCCCTTCATGATTCACTCTGTGCTCCCCTGCTGTGGCGGTGCCCCTACTCCCAGACTCTTTTACCAATTCTCCGACAAAACTGTGTGCCAGCTCAAGAATGTAGAGACGAGTCGTTAATGCCTCCAGTAAAGCAGTTTTCAATTTAATATCACAAAATGCGATGTATTGTATTGTGAACACTCTTAAGTGAGGCTCATGACAATACATTCCTTGGTGAATTGGAGGTATTAGTAAATGTGATTCAGTCTAATGCAGTCAAAGGTCTATTTCAGAACTGATGTATGTACAGTACTGTATGATCTAAGCTTAATATTGGCCATGTGGAGCAATATTCAGAATAGACGACTTAAGTCACAAAAGTTCAGTAAAAGGATGTGTAGATAACGTTACTCATATTTGAGCTGCACCAGTGTTTAAAAGATAGAGTCACAGACAATAGAGGCAAGCAGAGACAGTTCAGTGATTTATTGACAAAAGAAGAAGATACAAAAGCCAACGTGCATGTGTAGCAAGTCCAAATAGAAATTGATAGCAGGAATGGGGCTGGGAAAAGCAGGCAGAATGTGACATATACAATAATCAATTATCAAAGTGAAAAGGCAGGGTGTGGTAATTGTCATCCAGCTTTTGTGTTAATGTAGTGTAAGGCACAAGTATTGTTGCTATGGTTATCTTAGTAACCATAAGTGTAAATTGTAATATGAGCTGCTGTTGACAGGGAATATTGTTATTCTGATAAAGCTGCATGATCACAACTCAGAAATAAAAATCAAGTTACTAAATGTTTTTTTATTATTGTCTTCAGTTTGTCTTTGAGTTTATGTCTCGTTTACTCGAATTGGCAATATTTTCTTTCGCAATAGTTGTTCTCTGTGCATAACAACATTTTATACAGCTGTCGATATGTTTTTGTGAATGACTATACAAACCCTCTCTTTAATTGAACCCTTTTGAACATTTTACGCTGTGTCAGTCAGCCTTCAACCAAACATTTCTCTGCCATATTTGATGAAGGGCGTTCGGTTTGACGTAAGAGGTTGAAAAGGAATAGTAAAGTCATAGATTACAAAAAAAGCTTTGAGTTTTGTATGCTGAAAGTGTGCTCTTTTATGTCTCTGCTTTCTTGCCGACAAGTGTGTGACACGTGCTCATTAAATCCCTGCTTTGTTTGTGTTGCTTAAAAAAAAAGCCAAGGACAGTCACCTTGACAGCACAATCAGCATTCCAGTGCAGCTGAGAAATGTCTGGTTCTTAGATTTACAATAAGTGAATATCACTGTGGGCTTGTGCATGTGTGTGTATACAAAGTAAGCCTTATGCTTCATACTGTATATGTCTCTGTACATCTTGCAATAAAGGTACAATTTTAAAAGATCGGTTTCTGCAGGTGCACATCGAAAAAGAAACACTTTACCGTGTAGTTTTCCTCATCTCTGTACCTAAAACATCAGCGAAAGTCAGATAAACCACCTCTAAACCTCACAAAAGAAAGGTCTACGTACGTCAGAGTGTCTGATGCCCTGCCACTGAACCCTTCATTTCTTTTACCAACTATATTCTGGTTCTTCAGTCCTTTTAAAATGCCTCCCACAAGAACCACTTTCATCTCCAGTTGCTGTTCAGTTGCTTAAACATTAAAATCAAGCCCATGGTGGATGGAGCTGCACACAAAGAAGCAATCTTCTGCCCTTGCTGTTTTTTTAATGGAATTTCACCCATTGAGTGATATTATCCAGACTTTTTTTGCAGAGTAATGTGTGAAACTGACCGGGCATTGCGGGCGGATCAATTGCTGTTTACATGCCAGAATTGTGCTGGGTGGATAAAATGCAGCTCTTGGACAGGATCCAAGGAGGTTGCTGAACACAAATTTGTCATTACTGTACCCGGGTGTATACAAATGTTCATTAATACATAAATTCAGAGCCATATGGTGTAATTTACTGGGTATCAGGTTGGATGTTTTTATAGGCCTTCCATTTGAAGCAGATGCAGACAGAAAAGTCGCATCTTAAACTCGCTGTTTTGAAAAACTAACCACAGAAATGAGCTTTGTTCTTGCACAAGGTTGCACATAACACGTTTCGAAAGGTTCAGAATAAATCAAGCTGCTTTGTTGCTGCTTGACTTGGTCAAAAGTGGAGCTTTACTACTGTGTATCTGACTTTATCAAAGAGATAACGAGGATGTCTTAGTACAGTAGTAGTTTGTCAAGGAAAGATGCATCAGTTTAGCTGGGATGGGATCAGCGAGTGTTATCTTGTCACGGGGAGTTTCTATTCGTAACCAGGAAGCGTCGGTTTCCTATAAAGGAACTGTGGGAGGCAAAGTCTTCCTGTCCTTGGAAGCCAGCGGGGCTGAGTGACAAGCCGCTTTTGTTGTCGGAAATGAAAGCCCTAATAAAACTGATATCTCACTGCCAGAAGGAATTCTACTTGCCTTGCTGCCATTTTAATCAACTGCTGAGGCAACAATTTTATATCTCAATGTATATATATTTTATTTATTTGCTCAAACTTTTATTGTGTTTTGAGGTAAGGCCTCAGAGAGTGAGGGCAGTAGATTTAACACCTTTGTTCCTTTGGCATCTAATCTGACAGGAGATATTTATAAATCGTCTACCTTAGCTGTTTTATTCTCTCTTTTCTCTTGTGTTTATTTGCCGTGTTTCTCTCTCATTTATTGTCACATTCCCCATTTGTGACCCAGTGTTGTGTGATTTGTGTCACTTACGTGTCTATCGTAAAGAATTATCTCCCCCTCTCATCTTGATTTTCGTCCTCTTCTTCTCCTCCCCTGCTCTCCTCTCGTCTCCTGTTCTCCCCCATTGTCTCTCCCTCCCTCTCTCCTTCTCTTCCTCTCTGTAGCCTGTAATGATCTGGTGGCCTCAGGCAGAGACAGGAAGCCCAATGCTTTGGTCCAGGTGGCTGTCATAGATCCCCACAAGCAGCACCTTGTCTCTCATGCCTGCACAGAGATAGTGGAGGTAAGGCCACACACACACGTGCAGACACACACATGCACCATCCTCCCTCTGCCTCTCTCCGACCTTTGATGTTTGTTGTTGTGCTGTGTCTCTGGGTCACTGGGTCTTGGTTGGTGTTCTCTCCGTCTCTGTCTGCCGTCCCTTTTCTGAACCTTTTTCTTCCCATCTGACTCATTGAACTGTAACGGCCAATGTGCGTTAACCGTCTATTTCCTGAGATAGTTGAGTCCAGACATCTAAAAGAGTTGGTGTGTGGCTCTCCGTCAGTATCCTCTCTCAATATGTACACTATGTGTTTGTGGGTATGATTGTGTGGGAGTTCCATACTGTACAGTGAGAGTGTTTTTGTGCTTTTTGACCTCTTTAAATGCTTCTTTTATTACCTCCAGTGTGACAGTGTTGTTGCCAAGGCAACAGCCGCACAAGTGTTTTTTGGGCGGCGACAGCTGCCCCCTGTCCCACTATGGAACACCCACTTACACGCATGTATGTATACACACACTTTTTTTTTCTTTCCTCATATGAGGGCAAAGTTTCCTGACACACATTATTTTCCCGCTAATCCGGTAAAGCTAAATTAGCATAACCGTCTCTTTCAAGGACTGCGTTTCAACTGCTTTTCCCTTCAGTCCTGTCAAGGGAACAGCAGTGCGAGTGTGTGTATGTGTGTAGGAACACAGGATGTGGTAGGATACTGTATGCTGGCTCAGCCAGCTCTGCAGACACTCAGAGTGCCGCTGGAGTTTTGATTTCATGGCTGTAATGTTCAGGATTTGGAGCTGAGGATATGGACTGCTTTCGACTTCACAAAAACAGGGTACGTGCACATTCTGTGTGATTTAACAAGTCTGTTTTAAAAGAGGTCTGCAGCCTTATAAGAGGCGTTTAAGATAGTCTAAGGGGTTTTTCTCTGCCATGTATTCATTTTATTAGTCTGGATTGTGTGATAAAAGTGATGATCCCTACGATTACATATACCAGTGTATTTAACACTTCAGACAGATATCAGATCAGCAATATTAGTGTTATTTTGACTCAGAAGCAGCACAATATTGAAAAAATTCAATGTGACTTTGAAATCCTCTTTGAATGGAGTGTCAGTGTGTTGTTTACAGGAACAGAGGTTACTTGTCAGGACAGTGGTAACCAGTAGGGTTTCCCTCTCATACATTGCCATCCAACATGCACAGCAGCAGATGTTCATTAACCTGTGTGGCCAAAGGAGAACCTGTGTGTGTGTGTTTGTGTAATTGTGTATATGTGTGTACCAGGGAGCCCCACTGTGTGTGCAGTATGAATCTGAACACGGCCCAACTGCCACTTGTGTTTCTTGTGTTTGTCACATTCCCGGGATGCCTGCTCTCAACAGCTGCCGCCGGCTTTGCAGGACACTGATTGGAGTCTTGGCTGCACGAAAGCTTCAGCATTAGTCGTACTTGTGTGATAGACATATTATCAGGAATCCGATCAGGAATATAATATAAGGGTTTAATTTAGAAGATAAATGATGGAACATGCCAGTTGCTACATAGCCTAGTCTTACCCATGAATCACTGGACAGGGGTCAGATAAAAAGAACAGGATAGTGTTTAATTATGTTGGATCTGGACTTTACTACTCTTTAGTTGAAAGAAATGATCTCCCCAGGTGTTATTTATTGAAAAGTCTGAGTTTTACAGAATACAGAATATGCCAAATGAAGGTAACAACAGTGTTTAGCACATATCTCTCTTTCAAGTACAGACTGCCTGTAAATATATCTTAAATGACTAACTGGTACTGCACCAAAACATAATGTTTTTATATTCAATATATGGTGTCAGCTGTTTCCCATAATGCACACAGCAGAAATGACACTGCAAGCACTGCTGGGGAAAAAGATGGTGGTGCAACACGGAAAACAAAAATATAAAGTAATAGATCCTTGGAAAAACATTTACTTGGTGTTGAAGTTTTCAAATGTAAAATTGGCAGTTTGTCTATTTGTATCAAAAATAGGAAAGAATGTGAAAAGATTTATGTAGAGCCAAAAAAGCCAGTCTGTTGGTGCCAATGTTGCCTAATTGGATGGGTTTTGGGCGGCTTGTGATAATTTGGGCTAAATGTTGTACCATCTCATGAATCATCCCCTCCTCTCCTGACAGAGTTCAGGAGGTTCGACACACAATGACTGATGACTGATGACCAACAAAGCCAAATGGTATTTCAGTTCATTAGAACTAAACTTTTATTTTCCTATTCAAATTATTATTTGGTCACCACTGTCATAAAAGACTTGTAAAAGCTTAACTCTGTTCACTGATTGGTGCAAGCCTTGTTTAATTTCCTGTTAGTACAAAACAATAAAGTACATTAATTTCTTGTACACTTATTTCCCAAATAACGCACTGTTAACATCATCACGTAGTTAATACTCAACAGTATTAATACACTGTATGGTAAGGAACTGGGACACAGTGTCATATTTCCACAAAAGGCAGACCCTTTTTATCTCCGCAGAGCGAGTGTATGTCTCAGTGTGGGTACTGTATCTTAATCTACTGTTGGTAAAACAGAGAGGACCAGTGACAACTTAAGTAGAAAATCTAAAGCCCTCTAAATCTCTTTAAAGCGCAATAGGAAACATCTTCGACAAATTGTATTCGAAGCTGGCAACACATTAAATGCTATCTAGTATCTCGTAGGAAAATCCAGCTCCTAAAACATGGACAATGGGTCCAGGAGTGGTGGTACTCGAGGGGATTTGACGTCATGCAAAGCCAGGGGATAAAAAGGCCTTTGATGTCATGCTAGTCAAGCGAAGAACCCCCTGCCTGGAACAAGTCCAAAAAGTCTAGTCTAGTGTGTGTGTGTGTGTGTGTAATTATGAGTGGTCAAGGGAGAGAAAGAAAAACCTCCAGTGTAGGGAGACTCGAGCCAGAGTACTCGTACTTCCCCCAACCACAACCACACACAAACACACACACACACACACACACACCGTCTAATGGCCTAAATTGGCCATTCCAGCGAGGTTTGCAACCCAAACGGACAAAAAGACAAGAGAGGAGCAGCTGTCTCCCATAGCATATGTTGACCACTTGTATGACAGACTGGCTTACTTCTCTGTGTAAATGGAGACAGGCTTACCACTTTAGCTCATCTCAGCCCATCAGTAGCACTAAGAAGATTCAGCCGCAGCTGAGGCTGCCAAGCATGCTGGTAAGTCTGAATGAGGCCTATTCAGTATGCCAGTGAGGGAGGTGTGAGGGGTTGTGTGTGTATGTGTGTGTGTGTGTGTACCTGCACATTTTTTAGTACAATGGCTCTGTCTGTCTTTTTGTCAGTGTACAGTACTGATATATATCCAGATTTGCACTGAGCTCAACGCAGTGCACTGGTTCCACTGTGTCTGTACCTGCTGTGCTGAATCGGGCTGTGTGTTTTGGGATGTTAGAGTACACAAACCACAAAGCTTCATGGCCGGGCGGCAAAACGGCACAGGGCATCAAGACTGGTATTACCATGTCTAGAGAGGCTGAAACAAGAAGCGATAGACTTGTTTTATTTCCCCTCCGTCAGCGCATGAAAGATTTCTGAAGGATCAGTGGGGTTAGTGGTGCGGTGATGAGGTGGGTCTGCGGTGTTCCCTCCGTGTGTGTGTGTGCGTGCAGTTGAACACATAATTCTGTCTTTGTGTGTGTATGTGTGTTAAATACACTGCTGTTTTTAGGACACTTCATGCTTTTGCTCCCAATCCTCAGACTCCCCCCTATTGCCGTCAAGGACTCAAGGCTTGTTGGTGTGTCAATCTTAACCTTAATTTTCATTCCTTTAGCATTTGTTTTGTCCGTGAACAACAATCTAAGGCAATGTTCAGGCTTTTTGAGGCAGTAATCAGCCATTGTGTTTAAGGTCTGTGATCAATGAAGACCAACGCCTGCACACTGACTCTAAACCAGAAATGTATTTAAGTAGAGTAGAAGGTGTGATATCTTTATTTATAAACATTTTGACCTAACCAAGATGCGACTGGAATCGAAACGTTGTCTATTCAACTACACTCTTTCTCATGTTTAAGGTCTGTGCAATAAGTCGGTGTTATCGTTTATCGACTTTGAGGGAAACCACAGTTTGATGATATAATATAATTTTACATTTTTTCATTAGTTTGTTGTCCAAATGAATGAAATCTTAACTAATGTGATGAGTTATTAAAGATTTGGTTTTACATGCGTTCAGATTTTCATCTAACAAAATGCAACTTACTCTGCACACCAGTTAGAATATTTCACTTGTGATTTTGCCTACATTTGCCATGTATACCAATATTGGAAAACTATTTACCATGATATTTAATTATGATTGATTTAAACCATACCCTTAATTTCTTTGCTGATGTTTTTATAACTCAAGGGTGTGACCATACATTCATGCATGTCTGCCAGTCTGTCTGTGTCGGCCTCATTACCACTCCCCAGCCTGTCCCCACACGGTCCCAAAGGGTTGCGTTCTTAAGACGCCCATCAGCAGAAGAGGAAGTCCCCAGTATAAACACAAAATGCTTTGAATTGGTTCAAACTGACAACACTGAATGCCTAAACAATCCTTGAGTCTTCCCAGGAAAGCCCCTCAGCTGTTGGTGCAATAAAATGAGGATTTATTGCAGATTCTATACACTGTAAAAAAAAAAAAAAATAGAGTCATCAAGAGTCTATTTTACAATATCAGATTAAATTCTAAGAAAGGAATTATGCAAGAGGTGACCTGAAAAGGTTCCTGGCGCTAGAATTAACTTTGGCCATAATTGGGCGCCTGAGCCTGCTGAATCTCTCAGGGTGCCACAACATCTGCATCCAACTACACTTAAAATCACAACAGTTCTTTTCAAATCTCCAGTTGATGCGGTTCCACATGCTGTTTTGCAAATAAAATAGTTTCAACAATTTCTTACAACAAGGATCTCCTCAAAAACATTGTTGGAACAAGATATATTACCGTGATACTGTCAGAAAATGTCCCCTTTTTCAGAATGTTCCTGAAACTAGGGACATTTTTTGGATACTGGCAGAGAAACCTGCCTTACTCCATGATGCTCTGTTGTTTGAAGAAAATCCCTCCCAGCAGGTGAAACTTTACACCTGTGACACACAGGTCCGTACTCCATACCGGCACTGCAGAGGTCTTAGAGAGGGTTTTAAATCTAAAGTAAATACCAGTAACACCCTAGTTAAGGTGGACATTTTTCAGTGTAATGAAAGCAAGGTCTCCGTAGGCCGAGGCAAGCCCTGCAGTTCAAAAGGTATGGAAGCTAAAGGTGAGGGCTGGTATTGTGATTTCAGGGAAGTTGTGAGCGAATATTAGCTAATGCCATGCAGCCCTCTGGTATGTTTGAAGACCCGGCACTGGCTGCTGTGAGCACTGGTTTTAATCCCATTGCCACCCTGCCACCATGCCAATTTACCTGTCAACATTTGTTGCTCCTGGCCTGCAGTCTCAGTTGGGAGACTGTAGTTATGCCAGAGCTCCAGGTAGACCCACCAAGGAGAGCTCTATCTTCTCCTTTTTTGTGCCCAGGAGAGGCAGCAGGGGAGGCAAGAGGAGTGGGGAGAAACGCCACGAGGAGGAGGACAGACTGAGCCCAGCTGTTGGCTCATTTACCCACCCAAGTCTCTCCCTCCCTCCTTTTCTCCCCTTGGCTTCCTGCTTTTTTATGAACATGTGTGTTGCGGTACAAATGTGCATGAGGGGGTACACACTATCACACGTGCGCACACACACAAACTCACATATAGCATCTCACCCTGTTTCTGTGTCGTCCCTCTCTTTGACAGGCGAACAAAGACCCGCTGTTTCTGACGGGGGTGACCTTCCCTTCAGAGTATCCTGCCAGCCCGGAGACACTAGTCAAGCTGACTGTGTATGATGCAAAGGACAAGAGCCAGGAATCAGTGAGTAAACAGTTGTTTTTTTTCTGTGTGTATGTGTTTGTTTGTTGTATGTTTGCATGTTAAAAATCCAGTGTGTGTGTGTGAGAGAGAGAGAGGGATAATGATGGGAATGTGTTCAAAGCCAGTCATGAAGCAGTCATCTTTCAAGTGTTGGTTGTGCAGCACTGAGCTTTAAACTTTACAGGGGATGAACATGAAAAGCTATGAGAAATCGGCAGCAGAATCTCATTATGTTTAAATTTATCCTACAGATTCGGAGGTGCAAAGATTGTGAACTGATTTATAGCAGGCAGCGAATTATGGCACCGTCTTAGTAATCATTCATTTGTGTCAGTCTCAGACCAAGACCGTTGACATTGAGTTCTGAAGGAAGAGGGTGTGCGGCCTTCGATGAGCATCTGAGCATGGTGTTCTTTGGCGTTGAGCCCATGGGAAAACCAGCCGGCACTTCAGTGGGAATGGGAAAGAGAGCCAGGCACAGAATCCTGAATGGGCCGGGCCCTCTGATTCAGATATTTTAAACAGACTTTAAAACATGCCCTTCAGTGTGGGTGTATGCATGATCTTAATCAAGCGCCCCACTCAACCCTGGGTGCCCAGATCTTTATTTGGCAGAAGTTACTATAAAACGTTCATGAGCTTTATGATGAGTACGGACTCCATTATAGTAGTGGTTAGTATTTGAAAATGTATCACATTAAGGCCTCTGATTTTGCGCTGGCACAAAGCCAGCAGCAGCACAAACACGGTTGCAATGTCATCTTTGTTTGGCATCTTTTTTAGCAGTATGTAAGTAAATACAAATCTGCTTGCACCAATGTGGGTGGGTTGTGCAATGTGTTGCTTGTTTTGGCCTTTAATGTGATTATAATAATGAATTCAGGGAATTATTTGAGTGACGTGGTGGTTGTAGTTATGCACAGGTCAAGCAGTGTGGCTGTCTTCATTCATTGCTTTAGTCTTCAGATATCACACCAAGCTTTACTAAAATAGGCTTCTGAGTTTTTCTGAACACCAGACTGGTGTACCACTCTGCACATATTCCTTGTGTATAGAGTGAAATCATTTGGAATACAGGAAGTGTCCTCAGGATGTGTCCCAAGCTCCGTCAAACATCTCGGGACATTTTTTCTTGAAGCAACTCCAAACACCATTTCCTCTGGATAATTAAAATAATATTTTCATTCGTGTCAACGGGATTATTATGGGGAGCTGTCAGTTCATGCAGTCACATAAACAGCCAGACTGTTTCTTTTCCTACAGAATATGCAGTAAACACACCCATCTAAAACACGTTTTATTGTCCTAGAGGTTATGTAGTTGTAGCCTACCTGCATAGGTTCTGTCTAAAATAACTTTGCATGCATTGTTTTGTGTGCACAGGAATGTCTGTCTCCTGAGACATAAATTCAGCCGAAGCAGGGACATCATCTTGCATATTTGGTGTGCCGTATTTTGGTATTTGGGACAATGTATATTTGTGCCATGCGTCTCTGCACCTCCTGGAGACAGTGTTCTCCTTGGAGATGTGGACTCCCGTCTCCTGGTAATAAAGGGAGAGAGGGGAGCTGATTTTGAGGCTAATACAAACTCCACCTGCTGATGATATATTCAACCAACTAGTAATGTATTCTTCCCACTCCAGCTTCTTTTCCAGATTGTGCCGCGCTGTGCCAGGATACCTTTGTTCGCCAAATTTGCAAACATTGGTTCTGAGCAGGTCCCCCCGGGTTTGCTGTTGTACTTGCACCCAGTTTCAACAAATTAAAGGACCAGGCGTTTAGATCATTCACAAATTCTTTGAAATTGAAACTCAAATGTATGCTCTTTAAAGGAACATACTGTACTGTCTCTTGTCCTGTCATTTAAAAAGAAAACAACATCAAGAGGAAAACAGACTTCGCAAAAATTTGATGTTGAATAATAAAATCAGTATATCAGTTCACTATAACTTTATTATTAACACACCATTTTCTTGCATTTCTGTGGAATGGCATTAACTTGTGTGCCTAGCTGTATCACTTACCTCTTTGAATTCAGCCTTGAAACATAATCCCTGATGAAATTTTCTTGAAATGGGAACACAATAGTTTACTCTAAGGTGTGTATTGAATATTCATGTTGAACAACACCCGTGTGAGCTCAACATTGTGTAAACTCTCTGTTAATTCCCTGCCTCCCTCCTAGGAGTATTTCTTGTGTTGTGCAATGTGCTGCCACCAGAGGTTTTACCAAAGGCAAGGCAAGCTAATGCCTGCATACAAAGATATTCAATCAGGAGAGACTTAATTTAGTGTGATCAAACAGGTTTATTGACATGACCAGAAAGTTTAGATGTCTGAAGAGTCTTTGGCGATTAGACCCAATCGTGATGTCATAATTTTTTAGGGGAGTAGTGATGTCACGAGTTGTACAGGAATATCCCCCGATGGAGTCTATCTAGACACTGGTGGTGGTAGTGAAGGGATGAAGAGGACTGGCTGAAGATCCGGCATGGATGTGATGTGGAGCAGGACTTCTGATGAGCCAGTGGAAGGAACCGCGGGTGCTGGGTGTGATGAGAACAAGAGGTGAATGGGGTGGAGGAGGGTCGCATCAATTTCGCACTGAAATGACAGCTGACAGCAGCAGAGAAAGGAACAGTTTTAAAGTTCGACAGCAACGATGCGATTGGCACCAGAAAGATCGTGGCAACATCTGGTTGATTTAACTGAAAGAATGAACTCCAGTAGTCATCTGATTGAGTTGAAAGCAGGAAAGAGGGAGAAAGAGAAAATGTGAATGAATGAGGAGCATAGAGATAGCCTTTCTTATTGAATTTCCGCTGAGCTTCATTTTACTGATGCCTGGTAAAATATTTACCTCCTAAATTCAAGTTTATAGGAATGGCTGTGTTAAAAAACAGGGAATTTTTCTAGTTAGGTGCTCTCTGATGGTACTGTAATGCACAGGCACTGGATAAAATATTTTATTAACTGCTTTAGAATTTTCTCTCTGTCTTTCATGCTGTCCCTCACTCTCTCTGTGAGTGATATTTCTCAGTGGCTCCTGTCAGTCTGTCAAGAATATCACTGATACACAGCACAGCATTTCAGTCAAGCTTCGCTTTTAGAGCTTAAGACTGAACCAAAAGCCTTACAGGACAGGTCCTGTTGAGCCCCTCAAACTCCCACCACCTTCAAAGGAAAAAGTTTTGAATGATGCGCTACATCACAACTTTTTAAAAAAATGCACAAATCCCACTCTCCATTTCTGTTAGTAGACCTCATATAGCGGCCTTGCAATACTTGAGGATCTTTACTTCCTCTTTTTTTTTCTTCTTCTTCTCAGGCACCAGTGCACTTGTGCTGTGGTTGGCTTTTAGATTTTCGGCTCCGCTCGGCTGGGCACAGCGTGTTTGTCTGGGTCTCATTAGAGAGTCTTTAAGTGACACAGGCATGACCCTGAACATGAGCTGGCACAATGCGTCAGCCCCCAGTCGCTTAAGTGGCAGATCGGGAATCACTCAGCCAAGGCTCAGTCATTTAATTTAGCTTCTTTTCTTTCTTTTTTTTTGTAGAGAGCGAGCATGGGGGCAATTTGCCGTGTTTGCGTGTGTGCTACGTGTTTTACAAATCAGCTGTCAAAAGTTTTATATATCACTTTCAGCTCCAGTAGCAGATGTTGTGCCACGAGCTGATTCACTGCAGAAAGCAATGCAGATAACACACATGGTAACCACTGAATATATATTAAAAAAAACTTTTCAAATTTGCTATTTTGTCTGATATGCCACGCCGTCTATTCACCAAAAGAGTTTTGGGGCGAAAATAAGAAGGGAAGAAATTGTAACAGTGAGGGGGAGGGAAGTGATGGAGCGAGGTTTATAGACGACTGCTTTAACATTCGTAGAGGACCGGAGAATTTCATAGTAGGATGATTTCTCTCCGCCTTGGGCTTCCCATTTAGATATTCTAAAACGACACTGGCTGCATGATCATGAATATTTGAGAACACGCACAGGGCTGAGAGAACGATAAGTGAGGGAGTGGAGGTGTGAGAAGGAGTACGATGGGGTTAGATATCTCTCAGGTGCAAGTGATCCCCCCCTCAAGCCCTAGTTGTCAAAGGATGACAGGCTAGCCTTACTTTGTCGCTGATGTCTTACCTGCAACTGCACTTTGAATGGCTCCCAGGGGCAATAAATTCCCTTTCAGCTTGCATTCTGATCACTGAATCAAGACGTATTCACTCTGGCTGAAAAGAGGTATACGTCACAGAGATCCCTTCATTTAAAGCAATTTTATCATAGGCTCAGCCAAAGCTTTGAGCATAATGACTTAAACAAAGATGATTCAAAGTGTAACTAATTTTCTGCTTTTTTTTGTTGTTGTCTCGAACCTTTTTTAAAACAAGGAACAAGGAGAAACCATCTCTGGCCGTTATGGTTGAAAGCACAACGTGATATTTACATTTCAGATACAGGCCAGAGATTCAAGCACAAAACAGCTTTTACCTGCATCGGAGGTTGGAGTGGAAGATGTGGTCAGACAAAACCATACGGCTCTTGGATTAAATCTCAGTAGCCAGTCGTTATCTTCAAAGTTCATCAGAAATCAGAGCAAGGCTCATCTGAGAGAGGTACGATAAATAGAGAGCCTTGGGTTAAAAGCATATGAAAGAGGCAAATAAGATTATTTGTGGGTGTTGGGTGCACCAGGCTTGTGTTCACTTACCTCTGTGAAGAGGCTTGAAGACACCCTGCTAATGACAGACCTGTGGTTTGTTGTCAGTGCAAACCTATTACTGAGTGTTCTTGTGGTATAAAGGGATAGGACAGCTGCCTCTGGAGGAGCTCTTCTCTCTAATCACAGCCTCATTTATCCTGCCTTTGCTCTCTGCAATCTGGAATAAACGTGTAATGCAGTTTTCAGTTTGCATTCCTATTACCGTGCCATGGTGAGGAATTTTGATTGGTTTCTGTGATGTGCACCGCAGTGTGACAAACAAAAGACCTCATCTGAGTAAAACAGGAAAATGGCGCATGTCCGGTCATTTCCATAAAGCCGCCATAAAATGTATTCAATCAAATAAAACACAAGCAGAGGGGTTTTTACTGTGTTACTATAATGGCCATTTCTTTCTCTGGCCGCCGCAAGCAGCCCAATGAACACACACACACACACACACACACAGCATCTGCACTAAAGGGATAGAGCAAGATATCTTTGATTCAGAGGGCAATGGAGAAGGAGCTGATCAAAGTTCTATCTCAAACTGCTTTCCCGTTTGTCACACACATGCACACAAACACACACACCCACAGAAAATTGGATAGAGGTTGTATGAGAGGAGTCTCAAAGGGTAGGATGAGGTATAGTTGAATTTTTTTCAGTGGGTCTCCACTTTTTCTACAAATATGATTTTGAACCAGAGAAATAATTAGTGTAGTCTATGTGTTGCCTACAATCCATTTGTTCTGTCTCCCTGCATAGTTACAGTAGTGACTTTGAGTCAGAAATCAGGAGGAGGATGGCCTCCCTCCAGTTGTTCGTACCCTGGATGCATAAACAGAGAATCCAAATGATGTGCAGCAAGATACCAAAGGGGAAGTTATTACAGCCCGGCACTAGTCTTAATAACTCTTACATTCACCCATTATATTGTAAGGAAGAATATACACCAAGCAAAAGTTTTTAGCTTTCTGTTAGCCTGCAAACTTTAGCTTAATTGCTGCCCTTGTTCCAGATTTGAAAGCCACATAACACTGAAATATCTTCTTAGTCAGAGATTTGCAACACAATTATAAACACACATTTTACTGCAGACAGACAGTGGTTGAGCAAGCACCACTGATTAAAGATTACATACCACTCGTTATCGTTGGGAAAACTTGGAAAATTTCAAACCTGGCAACAAAATGTAACTCAAATACTTAGCAGCAAAAATATCTGTTCTCACTTGTGCTGGAGAATCTGCTCCACTAACCTAAACTTGTTACTAAACTTGTTAATTTGATACACTGTAAGTGAGTACTTTGTTTCTTGCAATGGGCAAACCATAATTGACAAAAGGCTGCTTTTTTTGCTAGCTCAGTCTGTATCTATTTAAGTAAAATATTCACTGGCAAAACATTGATGTGTTAGACAGACAGAATGCTGGCAAAAGCCAACCTACAATTTTTGCACCAGTTGTGGTCTTGCAAGTCTATGGATGAATTTGCTTGGGAAAGGTGGCTTTCAAGTAGACTGATTTACTGTTGTCTCCTTCAGTTAGATATGTGCTACCTTTGAATTGAGCTATGCGAGTCTGTTTGAACAGCTCACTTTATATGGCTTTGTGAGAGTGCATTTTCTTATAGCTTCAAGTTGTGTTTGTACTAAGCACATACTGTATATTTTCCATTGTCTGTTTTCTGGGAAATTGTGAAACTATTTCCCAGATGTTTTAGCGACATGAGGCCTTGGTGGAGACAAAATTTAGATTTGATAAAAACCTCAACATTTTTATAGATTTCAATGTTATGTTGAGAAATGTTAAGATAAAAAATAACTCTTGTACAGATATAAACGAATGTGACATTACCCAGTACACAGTTGTGTTAGCTTTCAGTCACTCTATACCATATACAATATCACATTGTTGTGATGTTTGCAGATTCTCTTATTCTGCTGTCTACCTGATTTGAGAACTGTTTGACTGGCAGATATTAGCCACATCTCGAGAGGCAGTTTGAGCAGCCACTGTTCCATGGTGAATTGTCGCTCCAATTATGAACTGCTGAAGTATGGAGAATCCCAGCCTCAGTTAATCCTGCCCTGTCAATAATCATGATGTGTAAAAGGCGGTGACTTGACATATTTTTGGCATAGCCACTTGCTTTTAGCTGGATGAGTGTCAATGTGGTGGGAATTTTCTGTAAGTGCACGAGTTTACTGCCAGAAAGAGAGGGGGGGGGGATGGAAGCAGACAGGGAAACAGAGCACACAGTGAGAGAGGGCTAGAGGACACACACACACACACACACACACACACACACACATACACACAGAAACACAGAAACACACTTTTACAAGAACCAATCTCAGAGATATCCAAGAAAGGTCTTGGTAGTGATTGGGTGGACAGCTGAGCAGTGATAACCTACGAGAGTAACAGTCCTCAGATAAGGACTGTCTCTTGTCTGATGGCCACTTTGCTTCCCTCACCATCATTGTGGCAATGTCAGCCAATGTCACAAGTGCTGAAAAGTACTGCTGTTCAAGTCGGCAATACTAAAATTAGTCAAACTAGTGACCTCTCTTCTCTTTCTTGCTCGCTGGCAGTCTTTGTGAGGCAGAAAATGTAATATAGTTCAATATGAGCAGTATAAAACCATTTCCCTCTACTTTAGTATAAGGTCGCCTGCTGTACTGGATGCATACTTTCTTATATGATTAGTGTTATGTCAACACATTAAAATGTCACAAAGACAATCAATACATAACAGTGTGTGCTGCTTTATTAAATTAGGTCTGTTCTTGGGTTTTATTTTGCTAAATACAGGCATACTCAGAGCCTCCTCTAGGATAATGTCATTGTAATCTCAGAGCAATGTTGTTTCTATTATTCCGTATAACGTTAATGTTTGACACCTCACTTGCATCAAAATATTGTATTATTATCATTGAACATATATAGTATTTTTTTAACCATTATTTATTCAGGGTGGTCACTGAAAGTAGTGCTTTCTTTGAGGAACGCCTGTAAGCTGCCCAGTACAACCATAGTAAATGGTTATATAGTGCTTTACTATCTTAAAGCTAGGATTGGTAACGTTGAGGAAACCAGCAGGAGTAAGCTAGATTTTGAAAGTATACGGCCGCCCCTCCCTTCAGGCCTCCCTCCAAAACACACAAACATGCACTGCCTGACTACTGCTGGATGACGAGTCCACATCATCACGAGTCACGAGTCCACCAACAACATCATAATGAACATAAACAACGAACATGGCTATTGTTAGTACTCACAGCACCATTTTTCAGGCCCTTCAACTCCCTCAGTTCTTCTCGCCATCATTGAAAATCCATACGGATGTTGACTCTGGTTTGACCTTTTGCTTTATCCAACCCCCTTTTTGTTCGTAGCCTTTTCTTAGTTCGCTAGACTAGTTCGCTAGCTGTAGCTGCCTAGCCCTGTGGAAGACTCCAGTCATGCGCAATGAGTGCAGGGTCAGAGTGCACGCAGGTAGGTAGGTAGACAGGCAAGTAGGCCGTCCAATCATTTCATTCCGTCCGAATGAAATGATTGGACAGTCCTACGACAGCCATAGACACTGGATTTTTTGCCTTTTTTTGTCAGAGCATTTGATTGATTGCTGTCGGGATGTAAAGAGAATTTCAACAAATATAACAAAAAGTGCTTCTAAAAATACACTGCCTACCCAAGCTTTAATGTAATGTAAAAAGTGCTTTTCAATTTGCCTCTCATTCACACACACACACATACAGACACACTGTCTTGCTGCAGGGGATCGAACCACCAACCCTGCAATTAATGGATGACCCACTCTGCCTCGTTAGCCACAGCCGCCTGCACAAGTCTGATAGCCTGATCTGTTGGCCACTGAGAGGCTCCATTAGTGCAGTTGGGGTTAAGGGTTTTGCCAAAGAGCACCACAGAGGTGAAAATGAGGGAGGAGAGAAGCGCTGCTCTTTAACTTTTCCGGCAGATTTAGCCTACTGGGCTCAGGGATTAAACCAGCAAGCTTCCTTAGAGTAGTGAAAACAATATATGGCGTGCCAGGCTGACACCTGAAGAGGCTGTGCAATAAACCTAGAAATTAGTGAGTCAAAGATGGCTCCAGGTTAAAGATGGTGTGTGCATGATAACAGATTGCACCCAGGCTTTCATCAGCAAGCTGGTTGAATTGCCTGACATTTAAGTCATTCAAACACTCGGGAAATAATTTGTGAAAAGTTAGCAGAGGTGTAACTTCTGCCAATCACAACAGAGATGAGTGAGCTACATGGATGGTGACAGGTTTGACATTTGTCAATCATGACGGTTGCAAGCGAGCCACACGGATGGGGACAAATCACAACAGTGGGAACTTGAGGGGTGGCTAAGGGCATCACTTGTGGGTGTGTGTGTGAGAAACTCTTTGCTTTCAGCTGAAGCTACAGTATGATGTGTAGTAACACCTTCACTTTCACCAGGGAAAAGTGCTGCAGTCTCAGTGATTATGATATGATATACTGTACACAGAAGTTCCACTTTTGCCGCTCTCACATTCCACCCATTCCAACTGGCCATAAATTATCCTCATTTATGTGCATTTAATTTCACATTCCAGCCAGGCAGGCAACAAAGAGTGCATTTGATGGATCGCACAATTACACTTCTGTGAACCTCGAGCCGCCTCTCTTTTATCTGCCCTGTACCCATCAGGCATCACAGAGTGTCTTCGGAAATCCTCTTTCATAAATTCTCCCTGATTTCAACTTGGGGGTTTTTTTAAGTTAAAATCTCTATGCTTTGACAGCTTTGCTAATTATTAACTTGATTACTGAGCCTCTGATTTTGTTTTTAATCTATTATTGTCACCAGTGGCCTCCAGTTCATGCCCCATTACAAGCAAAAGTGGATAAAACATCACTCAAGAAAGGAGAGAGCGACCTGTTTTGCCTTGTATGATAATTGGTGAAGCTTTCACTTTGGGAGAAATAAAAGACCTCTGGATGAGAATTTTGCTTTAAGTGCTACATTAAAGCAACTGGAAAGTGCTGCTCATGGATTAGTAGACGAGATTTTCACAGAAAATGTATGGATAATAGGCCGATATTAGAGGGGTAAAGTCTGTCTTGTTTGTGAACACAGCCTGCAAATCAAGCTCATCATTAAAGAAACCGTGGCAGCTTTTAATATTATGGATTCTGAATATATATACTTCATGGCAAGCCTCCAAAACCTGAATGGAATTTGCCTTTCATAAGACCGATACATTTGACATAGTAATGAATTAAAGTGCTTCTTCAACATGAAATACCGTACAGATAGGGCGAGCTTGCCCTCAAAGCTTTGAAAGAACTGCTCTGTCTGCCTTTTCTTATTAAAAAGAAAATCCTGTTAACTTTAGCACACTTGTAAAAGTGTTGGAGCCAGACAGATGACAATTGAGGGGGAATAAATGGTCCCAGACCCTGGAGAATAGAAAGTTTAAACACTCTAAAGTATTTTTATTGACAACTGAGCGCTCACTCTGCCATGTCAGGTTAACACTACATATGTCTCACATGGCATCTGAAAAGCCCCATGGACAGGCTGTTAGCGGCGTAACATGTCATGCTGGAGCGATGTGTTGGAAAACATTTCAGCCTCTTTCCAAAGCCTGAGCCTCTGAAGTGCTTTCTCACAGTAATGATATCATTTTCATTGGCTGACAATACTTCAAACTCCTGTTTACTGTATTTAGGAAGACACCAGATAATTACTTTGTTTTCCCACATTGTTCCCCCCACTGTGTTGACATGCACTTCAATAAAGTGACTCATTGTGCCAATGAATATTTACAATTGTTGGAAATTAAGTGCACTCTAGGTTTTGTTGTGAGGGTGTGCTGTATGCAGTCATTCGTGAAAATAGTTGTTGGAATAGTGCACGCTCATTAAAAGCAACCAACTAAATCTAAGCAGAGAAGCTAATTACTTATAAAAACTGCTGAGCAGATGTCTGGTGCCGCTGCCATGAGGAGACGCCCTTTCTTTCCAGGGTAAAGCCACAAGTTAACATAAGTGAAGTACACCAGTAAACAGTCTATTTATACACAAGTATTACAAGGAAGCCTTAGTGGAGACGCTGACTTCAGTGCCAGTGAATTAAGTGTATTTTCATTAGTATTTACAGTGGTGCATTTTGTAAAACTGTAGAAAAGACGCTGCATTTACAGGTGATTTAGAAAACTTTAGATAGAGCACTCTGTGCGACTTGTATATGCACACAAACACATATTAACATGCAACAAAAACAACATGAATAAATGTATAGAAAACAAAGAGGAGAGAAAAACTAATGTTAGACATGTTGTACATACTGTATGTGCACATAAATGCATAATAAAACACATAAAAGCACTCTCAATATTCATATGTACAGTAGAGTGAAAATAAATGCATGCAGGAAATATGGAAAGAACAAAACAAATAAGAGCAAAATTAAAGGAATATTTCAACATTTTGGGAAATGTGCTAACTCATTGTCTTTCTGAGAGTTAGATAAGAAGATCGATGCCACTCTCCTATTTGTCTGTTCAATATGAAGCTGGAACCAGCAGCTGCTTAGCTTAGCTTAGCATAAAGACTGAAAACAGGTGGAAACAACCAGCCTGGATCTGTCCAAAGGTAGCAAAATCCACCTGAAGCTCGCTAATTAACATCAACATTATATCTTGTTTGTTTAACCAGAACAAAAACCAAAGTGTAAAAACAACACATTACGGTTATCGTTAAGCTAAGCTAAGCTAGCCAGCTGCTGGCTCCAGCTTCATATTTACTGTACAGACGAGAGAGTGATATCAATCCTATCATGTAACTCTCGGTACATAACAAAATTTATATAAGACAGGTGACAAATTAAAGGAAAAACCAACATAAAGTGTCTTAGTAAGGTGTTGGGCCACCACGTGCTGCCAGAACAGCTTCAGTGAGCCTTGGCATTGATTCTACAAGTCTCTGAACTCTACTGGAGGAATGAACACCATTCTTACAGAAGATATTCCCTCATTTGGTGTTTTGATAATGGTGGTGGAGAGCGCTGTCTAACACGTCGGTCCGAAA
>NTHP01000074.1:448126-476260 GCA_003416845.1 Oplegnathus fasciatus | reverse complement strand
GTGTGTGTGAGAGAGAGAAAGAAAGCGAGGTAGGGAGAGAGAGAGACCCAACATAGCCTGTAGCCTTACAGGCCTGGGGGTTAGCTAGCAGCTTCTTGCTGTTACATAAGGGCAGGGAATTGCAACCTGCACATTCCCTGTTATCTAACCATGGGTATGTAAGGAAATTACTACACAGAATCTTATGTTGCTGCTGTGCACAAAATTACAGGCTTCATTCAGCTATTCTTTGTCTGAGAAATACTGCTCGACACCAAGAGCTTTGTACCAATGCCACGGCCAAGATAACAGAGATGATGTGACAAACAGGATGTTAAGCTTAGCAACATGTTTAGTGGCTGATAAAAAAAAGATAAAGCGCATACTTTCTCCACTCTGCATGCAGCCTCTTTCCGCTGCTGCATTTGTGGGCCTCAACTTGAACCGCAGAGTCAGAGGAAGGGAAGCTGCTAACCACAGCCTCCGTCAGGTCTGGCTGATAGCAGCTCGCAATAAGTAGCTGATAACAAACGCTTGCAAGTGTATGATCATACGGCCTCATCTGCTGACAGAGACGAAAAGGCTCTATTAAAATGCAACTCTATCAAGACAGCTTCAAGTTTGCCGTGCTGTAATTCAAATATAGTACTCAAGTCAACAGAGGGGATTTGAATGGGGCTGTACAGTCTTTGGACCTGCTACCAAGTCATGTTTACAGACTGTGAGTGAAGGAGCCTTGAAGCCTTTTATCACCTAGTCTGCAGTGGGGTTAGCCATTAAAGTTTATGGACCAAAGAAGAGAGTGGTGGGGGGGGGCATCGGTAGTGTGCTTCCAGTGTACCAAGGCCAGGCTGCATGTGCCACAACTTGACTTTCTGTTTCCTCCTACCTGCAGCTTTGTCTGTGAGATAGATAGACACGAACGCGGGAATCTGATTTTCTATTTAATGATACTCGAACACATCCTTATCATTATTGGGGCCCTGTGCAGGAACTGGAGGCTTCTGTCAGAAAACCTGGGTTGCCTGACAGTTGGCCAGGCACCAAAAGGACGCAGCCATGACATGATCAAGTAAGCATGAGCAGGGACAGAGGAAGGGAGATGTGAAAAAATTAATAGAGTGGTAGGAAGGGCTTCTTGTTTGGGGAGCAAGCATTGACAAGCTGAAGAATGTATGTGAGAGCAGGTATGAACACTTGGCCTGTAGCGCTGTCTTTTCTCGCTTCTCTTCTCCCTTCTGTGACAGAGAATCACAGATACTCAGGAACCTTAAACTGTTTTGTGAGGAAAAAAGGATATTAACTTGTCTGCCGCTCTGCAGCGTTTATCATACATGGCTCTATAGATCTCTCTGTACTTACAGTAACTGCAGGAGAAGGAATCGTGAAAGGAGTTCGCCCTGTCTCTCAGCAATCTGCTTTCAGTGAGTATTTACCTTTCAGGCTGAAAACATCCGGCCCCCTTTGAGTGCGTATCAAATCAGGTGCAAAAATATCTTCTTGGTTCCTGTAGTTTTAGCACCGAACGTGTGTCACTTTAAATGTTTTTGAGAAGTATTGAGAATGTATTGTCAGTATACTAAACATATTCAACTACCAATGACACAATGACAGTGCTGACAGAAAGCTGCATTTATATACTTTCTTTCACCTCCTTCAGTTCTCACTGTTTGGATGATGCGTGATTTTGTTGAATTGTCTGTGGTAGCACACACCAATTGTGACATTATCTGATTGAAAAGCAAATTTCACAGTCCCAGAAAATATCCTGCTCTGGCATACTGCTGATATACAATGGTAAAAATAGCACACTAGAGACACTGGTAAATTCATTCAATGGAAAATCTCCAGCCCCCCCAAAAATATGGAGACTTGATATTCAGTGCAACACTATCAAAGATGGCATAATAGGCTGGGATAATGATTGAGTTTGTTTGTCATTGCAGCCCATATTTCAGCACAGCTCTACTCCTCAAACAGCTGGCTAATTAAACTACCAAATGCATTAAGTATTGACAAAACTGCGCCATTGTAGCTCCAATTTTAACATCACTCTGATATTAAAATATTGATTCAGCTCTGAATCGTAATGCACAGTAATGTATGCCTTGTTGTTGTTCCTCATAGTCCGCTTCATAATTTAGTTTAGATATGGATTTTTCTTAAACCCTCCATGTGTTCTCATGGTAATTTACACTTGTCTGACTCCAAAGTGAGATAAGAATTATCACTGAATTATGTGAGCATAGAAGTTAAGTCATGGAAAGCTATGCCAATTAAGGGCCCACTTCCATGATTTTACACTCAAATGATCTGACTAGAGTTGAAAAAGATTAAAGTTTAGCTTTCTTTTTATCAAAAACAGACCCAGAAGGCATTCATCGCTCCTGTTTCAGTTTCGTGTTTGCTCAACGAGTCATACTTTTTGTTTTACAGTAGGTGCGTTTGTGCCTTTGATACATTTCAAAAGTTATTCATAAAGCAGACCAAAATAGTGCAAACTATTAATAAGGCATGTAATGGGGAAAAAAAACACTAGAAGAACACATCAAAGTATTTTGTATCTAAGTACAAATCTGTATTATTACATTCAGATAAGTCTGCCTCACACTACTTGGAGCGCACACACACTGCCTCAGGACCAGCATGAGTAACATAACAAGAAGTACGCAGCATCTGGAGCCTGCTATGCTTTCCCTACACAGGTCAGACTGGAACAATTAAAAATCCTTCAGCAACTGATCATATCAAATGTACAACTACATTGAACTTCATAAGCAGAACCTGCTGTATTATATATTATACACCCTGATTGTTTCCAATACTTCCTTTGGAAGAGGCTTTTTGAAGCTATGAAACACTTTCAGACTAGTCCAGTTGGGAAAGTTTCCCCAAGATACTAGAAGATAATAAGAAGATAATTCTCACTCTTAACATCTTTTCTTTTTCTTAAAAACTTGTAGGGCTGACTAACTCTAAAAAACATTAGTAACATTAAAGCTATAAACAACCCATAATGCAACACTCTTATATAATACCACCTCCACTTTTTCAAACATAATTTCCAGAAAAATATATCGTCTTACATTCAAGCCAGCAAAATACGGTAAAATTCTTTGTCTGAGAGACAGTACCAGAGCTGGTTGTCCCTTTCACGTAAGCTGTTGGTAATGCAATGGATTAATACATGGGGAAGGGCAAAAGGGGGTGAGCTCAGGTCTGGCTACATCTCTGTCTGTCTGTAGACTTTTCTTTTTTTTTCTTTTTAACAGATCAGAGGCAGGGGAATGAGGTCAAGGTAGAGAACCATGAAAAGAATAAGTCAGGGAAGAATGGGAGGACAATGTCGAGGGTAGACAGCTAAGAATGAGAACATCGGCTCACCCGGGGAAAACACAACCGCCTGCTTTTGTCTGTGCTTGTCTGGGTTTGGGGGTGACTGGTTGTCTAAGATCCCTTGTTGCCATCTGTATGAAAACTTCAGCTGCCAGTGGCATTTGATCGACGATCTTCACGTGGACTAACACATCCACTACCTGGAGATTCATATAAGGTCCATGAATAAAGTAGACCTGTGTGCAGCGGCGATAGTGTTCAACCAGCTGTGAGTGCTGGAAAAATGCTAAAAAGTAGGAATCAAGAAGTACTTAAGCTTTCCCTTTTGCAGCCAGGAGCCTCTAACATTTTCACTGCAGTAGATAGCTTGTGCTCCCCATGTTGAATGTAAAACCAATCCCTGCCAGTCTCAGTGTGCTTTTCAGGAACTCGCAGTTTGAATGCTCTAAAATATGTCAAACATTTTGTACTTCAAAGTAGGGCATTAAAAAATGCCCCTTTTCAGCATGCTCGATTCACATTTTGAACACGCTTTGATCCAGGATTTTCCATGCATGTTGTTATTCAACATACATTTCTGTTCCTGTGAGATTCAAACAAATTCCCATTATACACAGATTTTTAGAGTGGGAGTGCGCACAAAAAAGGCCACAAAACACATCGGTAATCACTGACAAAAAAAATGAGCAGTAACCAACAATAAAAAATGTACAAATGGATTTGGCAACAGCAGAGATGCACATAAATACTGTTACATAGTCAGAGTAAGCATCTTGGCTAATCTTTTGGCAGGTGTGACTTCATGCACTGACTCTGGCTTCCACTTGGCACCAGGGTCATCAATCCTCGTCGTAATGAAGGCAGCAAGAACACTTTCAATCCAACATTTCCACCCACACTCCCTAATTCCACACCCCACCTTCCATATTAAGAAAGACTGACGACTCATCACCATGACCTCCAGCGCTCAGTGTGTTTGTACATTACAATTTGTGTGTGCTTACAAATGTTAGATGTCTGGGTGGGTGTGCGCCTGCATGTGTGTGGTTAAGTGTTTGTGTGCGCGTCTCATTGTGTTTGCTTGTGTACCTGCTCGGGGTGATAAGGGCCGGTGTCGAGCGTGTCCTTTGTTCTGCCAGAATTACTCACCCCCCCTGTGTCAGCATGGGTAAATTAAACCCCGCTTAATCCAAGGTTCGAGCCCAGATAGTTAAAACCTAAGCTTGGTGTCACTGGTGCTGCTGTGTGGGTTTGTTTGTCATTGTCTCGATGTCTCAAAATGGATTGATGTGTTTTTCTCTCTCTCTCTCTCTGTCTGTCTGTCTGTCTGTCTCTCTCTCTCTCTCTCTCTCTCTCTCAGTGGCAGCTTGTGTCGGTAAATATCTGAGTTAGTTAGAATGTATAAAGAGCGTCTCAACGAGCCTCTTCTGTGATCCTCAAGTGTGTCAATGTGTGTTTTGAAGTGTTTATCCGTGTCGTGCACACACACACTCCTACACATATACCTTGCACCTTGTGGTCGGAATTCATGTTAATTCAAGTAACCATAACAAGTGTTTCTTTTTCCTGTCGGCCATCTGAGTCACAGGCTGCAACCGAGGTGTGACACACAAGTCTGTCTCTGCCTCTCTCTGCCTTCCCCCTTTCTGTCTCTCTGTATTCTTCTATATCTCTCTCCCTTTTCTGTGTTGCTATCTTGGTTCTCTACCCATTAATTGTTTGCCTTCCTTCCTTTCTGCTTCTTCCTCTTCTGCGTTGTTCCACCCTCCTCCTCCTTCTTCCCCCTCTCCACCCCGACTGCCTGTATTTGTCGACTCCCTCCCCTCTTGTGGCTCCCTCCTCTCTCTCTCTCTCGCTTGCTGGTCTCGCTTACTGTCAAGCCAGCCACAGCAGCAACAGCGGTAGCGCCAGTAGCTCACTCTAGCCAGTTCTCAGTCACAGCGGAGGCTGCAGTGTGTGTGTGTCTATATGTGTGTGTGTGTTTCATGTGTTTGCGTGTTTACAATGTGTGTAACAGCCAGTGTGCCTGCTGCTCTCTAAAGAGTGAATATATCGTGTACATGGAGTTAACCTAACTGAGGACTGGAGGAAGACATGTAGGAAGACCGTCCTGGAGCTCATTAAGAGGAAGAAAGAAGACATAACACCTCTTTTCTCTCTCTCTCTCTTCTTTATTTCAGTCTCTCTCTCTTTCTGTCGGCCTCTCCTCATTTCTGTAGCTCTTCTGTCACTGTCTTACTGGCTTACTCGCTTGCTGCTAGGATTGTGTACAACATAACTGTAAGTGGACTTCCTTGTGTGTGTGTGTGTGTGTTGTTACATACTGTATGTGTGTTGTGTGTGTGTGTGTGATCTCACTCTTCGTGCCAATTTGAACTTACTGTGGCCATAATTTGTGCCCAAGTGCACACATTTGCATGTTAGTATAAATGGCATGTCATGACATCTCTAATGACTTAATTAGGACAATTTGTAAAGCCCTATTTGTAGTGAAGGAGCGGTGTATTCATGTAGACACCACTGACCTCCATGGTATAAATCTGTTCATATCCATAAATGTTTGCCAGATGCGTTTTATTCAGCGAGTGCCAAAACTGTCACCGCTGCCATTTATATGAAATGTCATTTGTTGGGGTAGCATGTGAATGAATGTCCTCTCCTCCAGGTATTCTCTGCAGCCCGTGTGTGTGTATGTGTGAGAGAGAGAGAGACAGATAGGGAGAGAGGGAATGATTGAGAGAGAGTGAGTGTGTGTCTATGTGTGTGTGTCACTCTGTCACTCAAGGCGTGGAGAAAATCAATAGATCTACAGCTTGAGTTGGACCGTTTACCTCTGCCAAGTGATGGGCAGACACTGTGGCCTTCAAAGGTCCACAGACAAGTGCTTGGGATTGCCTGCAGATGTACTCTATGTCAGCTCTGCGTGCTCCTGCACAAGTGTCTGTCATTTTTTTTGGTCTGTGATTGATCTTTCGTGTGTGTGCGTGTTCTCGAAAGCACTCTTGTGTTTGGTTAGGAATGTGTATTCATCTCTGAACTCCTGTAAAATGTCTCGCTGGCAAGTGACTGTCACTTTCTTTTTTTTAAACTAGCGAAGGAGATCATGGATCAAAAAGTTTCTCTTGTATCTTGCCACCGGCATGGCCAATAGAACCAGTCGAGAGAATAAGTAAGAGCAGGCGAGGCGATGGATAGAAAAAAGGGAGAGCCAGAGCATGTGAGAAGGGAACAGAGCGAGACCATCATAATCAATCCTCCATGATCCTGGAAGAGCATCATTTGTCTTCTTTTTTCACTCCACTCCTCCTATTGCCCCCATCTTTCTCTCATTTTCTGTGGTGCAGCCACTTTGATCTTGCGTAAGAAGACGGTCTCCAGAGCTTCATTACTTTTAAAGCCTTCATCGTGAGGGGCCATAAAAAGATGCTAAGGAATGGATTTCTAAGACCATTTACCAGACGTTCTGTACCGGCTTGCAAGTAATGGCTACATAGGGATATAATGTTCCTCCACGGTGTGTAATGGCCTTCTGTGCCTTGTGCTCTGGGTTATCAGGGTGAACTAGGATTGGCTATGATACGTCAGCGCTGAAGAATGTGACGTTGTGCATATTATGTGGTGCCTACTGGGGGTCCTGGCTCTGTTTAATTCATAAGGACAAGGCACTATGCTGCATAAACTTGTAACTGAATGTCATGCTTGGGGTTGTGTAAATTTGCGCTGCTTCTTAAGCCTTTCATTGTGTTTTAATATTATGTATTATGGGTTTTTTTCATAGCATTGTGACTGACCTTGTGTTTTAGTCTCTTCCTCTTTCTTTTTCTGTGTGTGCACTCATGCGTGTGTGTGCCTCAGTGTTTGCCTGCTTGTGAGTGGGCCGGGGCAGGAGAATGTGTTTGGGGCAGTGTTTTGCCGTAAGCATATGGGGATTCGTATGGGGTAGCAGGAAAATGCTCGGGGAGGAAATGATTGAGAGAAAAGGTCAGTAGACAGGATGCCCTTTTTTTATCTGATACAGGGGACTGCAGAGAGCCCAAAAAAAGGGGGAGAGAAAGAGCAGTGCAGTGGTGGGAAGAGGGAGGAACCAAGATCAGTGGTTGAAGTGTAGCCAGATAGCCAAACAATAAAAGACAGAACAAAGGTGAAGAAAAACAGTAACTCTGAACACCGTGCATAATATTTTCAGCCAGAAACAATATCTCATCTCATAAATCTAAAAATCAGTGAGTCATGTCTGTGATGACTTTATAGCAGGGAATGCAACAGTCATGTGACCTGTGAGCTTTGCTGTGTTTCAGGGTGCTTCCTCTCATCAGTCATGCCCTATGACAGTTGCCATATGACCCTAGCTCTACGACACCACGACACATCCTTTGTGAAGCTTTTTACAGTATATTGTAACTGATGATACTTATCCTGATCCAATACCAGTGCTCCCTTTTTCACAATTTTTCTCAATTTTCCCGTTTAAAATCTGTGTACCTCACTGCATAAAGCTCATTAGAGTCATTTTTTATGTAAAGTATCATGAGTTCAGGGGCGCTAAAAAATTAGTTGGCGGCCCTCTGTTACTGCATAGATGTAACTGATGGCGGAGACACTGAATTTTATAACGATACCGACAAAGAAACAGTGTTTGATGTGGATTTGTCATGTCATGATTAGAGCTAAAACGAAAAGTAAGTTGAATAATCGATAAGTCGATTGACAGAACAGGATATTGGCAACTATTTTGATAACTGAATAATCGTCTCGTCTGTTTTTTAAGCAAATACCCCAAACATGCTCTGGTTTCAGCTTCTCAAACAAGAAGATTTCCTGCTTTTATATGACAGTAAGATGAATACCTTCGTTATTAGACTGACTGTCTGATAAAACAAGGACTTTTAAGACACCATGTTGGGCTTTCTGTGTTTTCAGACACTTTATAGATAAAACTTTGAACCGATTAATTAAGAAAATGGTCTGCAGATTACTAAATAATGAAAAGGCATTGTTACTTGCAGCCCTAGTGGTGACTGATACCCGATCTGCTTGCTAGGATAAGTATGAGGGCCGATACTGATACTGCTATATCGGATCAGTGCATTTCATTTTCACAGGCTGACTTTGTTTGCACTCTGTTCTCTATAAGGTGGAGAGTAAAAATCTAGTGAGCGTGTGGAAGCTTTCTGATGTTTGCTTACAATACCTGAAACTCATTTGCATTCATTGCAAAAAAAAAGACACAATCCTGTTTTCATCTTCAGAGGCAAGGTACAGCCTTTGACAGCTATCTAAAGGAACAGACTGGGGCAACACACAAATTGTCTTGTTTCGTATTGTCACTTCGGTGTTGGAAGAACCATCAATGACACTGCTGTAAAAGCAAAGAATTAAAAAAAAGAAACCACTTAAGTTTGGTGGATGAACGTGGTAGAAATGATACTGTAGCATCTCAGAGAGGAGTGTGAACAGGTGGCAGATACTTTAATTAAGATCTTTTTTCCACAGTATGATGAAATATGTGGAATCACCTTTGTACCTGTTGTTAATTACCTACTCTGTGTTTTAGCTTTGTTCGGAGCAGCCTGTGTCCTTGGCACGGTCTTAGCCCTCCCCTCCTGCAGCACGAGTTAGCATGTTGACGGTGTTACTTGCAGGTGCGAGACTTTTCTGTGTGTGTGTGGATGTGCATGCCCGTGAAGGGAGTGTGAGTGTGTGCGTTTTCTACGAATTTGGATCATCTCTCTTCGTTATTGATGGGCTCGTCCCCTACCTCTCTCCCTCCATGACCCAGTTCTCGTGTGCTGACACCCCCTGTTCACATCATGCCTGCAGCAAACACATGTTGTCAGAGCAGTGAGAAGGGGGAGAAAGAAGGTGAAAGAGAGACAGGAAAGGAGAGTAGATTGTACATCCCCGTGCGTCGTGTCAACAAGATCACACGTTTTTGCTTTTTTAGATTGCAGGGCTCAAAGTGGTTTCGGACACATTACGTCACCTACCTTTTTGTAACACCTCTATGTTTCGATCAGAAGAAGAAAANAAATGAAATCATGTTTTGGAGGCAAAAAAAAGGTCAATATTTTCAGATCTGTCAGGTGTTCTAACAATTTTGGCTACCACTGTAGTTTTTTAACTGTTTACTTGCTTTGCACCATGTTGACAGGATGTGTTTTCTCTTCTCTGTCTGGTTCTACAGAGCAGCTTCCTGGGTAGTGCCACATTTTCAGTAGGCGATCTGCTGAGGGCTAAAGATGAACGCCTGACCTTGAGTCTCAGGTAAGTGCATGTTTCTGTCATACTCTGTTCATTGCTCTCTGTGTTCCTCCAGGCTAAAATAAAATTCTGGCTTTAGAGTCCAAAGATTATGCCTCTTCACACAAGAACTGACAGACCAACTTAGACATCAAACTCAGATGAGTTGGGAAAAGAAACCTTCCCACAGATGTTGCAACAGCAGCTTCAGGAACGTTGCAGTAGCTGCCAGGGTTGTTTGTTTCAGATATGTTTTGTTAGCTTGTGGGAATACAGTATTCTGATCTGCTTTTTGTTTGTTTTTTCTGGTGAATGGGGGTGGCTTTTCTGAGAATTGGTTAAATGAATGGAATGAAAAGTAATACATGTGTCTTTTTTGAAAGGTGGGCCAAACACATTTTATTTCTCAAGGACATTTTAATATATTTTGGCATACACATGGAGCTAAAGACTGACCATCATAGAACAATAAATCAAGGAAACATTTTAAAATGTTTGGTCTGCATGCAAGCATGCCGTACAAAGGTCAAGAGCATGGATGCGCCCTCAGCTTTTAGTCATTCAAGCGAAAGTATGATTGTTGCTTGATAAAATCAAGCAGCCAGCAGAGAAAGAAAGTTTACGGGAAAGTTAGAGCTTTATTTTCAGAGAGTTTATTTATAACTTAGAGCACTACCTTCCTTAAAGACGGGACTTTAAGGATATACTCAGAAGAAGATTGGTTGTTTGCCTTTTGGAGGACGCGTCGACACATCACAAGCAGCAGATAAGCTGTGCTCCTGAACATGATTAATGGTGTGTCCATCTCATGAAGTGCTTGACATGATTGCTAAGAAGTATGATGCAGCTCTATAAACACACGGCTACCGGGGCTCGACAAGCATGAAATGGTATTTTGCTGGTGGGATTAGTAATTTTACACACAGCAGTAGAAAGAGTTTTGGTGAGACGGTTGACTGTCGAAACGGTGCCAAGTGCAATCCATGAGAGTTTGATAATTGTTTCACTTGTGGCAGCTTTTCTACTTGATGTGGTCACAAGTGCAACAAATCGGACTTCTGACCACACCCACCTACACCCATCATTAATGTCGGGGGGTGGTCAGAGGTGAAACAGTGTTGAAACTGTAAACCAGAGCGGGCAGTGAAGCACCGCTTGTCTTGGTGTTAAGTTACTCTTTAAGCGTTTTTGGCTACTTGCAACTGCTAACTGCTTGCTGTTGCTAATCACTATAGCTACTCCTGCTGTTCACTGGCCAGCTGATTAATAAAGTGTTTCTCAATAAAGTGTTACTCAACAACACCACATTGTAACATATATTACACCATCTAGTATGTTGTCATAAATGGCACTAAATAAGCCTTACAGTATGGCACCATTGACTGTGATCCTAGGTAAATATGTGTAGCCCAAAAGGATAGTTTTGTCCTAGGCACAGTAATCACACATGGCGGTCTTGACTGAGGAACCATATTGCGGAGGCTACATGGATAAAGGTGAAGGTCAGAAGGGTTACCATGGTGACCGGGGGACAAGGGTCCATCTGCAGAATGTCCTGTAAATGTTGTGTATGCTAGTAAGTGTTGCATGCAAACATTTGCTAGTGTGTGTGTGTGTGTGTGTGTGTTTGCAGAAATACCATACCAACATGTGCATTTGGTCTTGCTTTGGTCAGCAGTTCCAAACCTCTTCCTCACGTCTGTGGCAGTCAGAATGAAATTAAGTGTGCGCAATGCCTTGTGGTTTTATGCAAGTGTGATCCAGTGGTCAGGATGTTTTTTTCCTCCACCTGTAAACTGTTAAGATGAAATTTGTCTCTTTCTGTCCTGTTTGTATTATCAAACTGAATTTCCCTTTTCCTTCACACTCACTTTGTGTCTGAAAAAATTCCCCTTTGGCAATCCTCTCTCTTTTTTTTCTTTCTTTTTCTACTCTCTTTTGTTATGCTTTTCATTTCCTGTAGGTGATTCCAGGTCACCGGGTATAATTGTATCTTGCACGATTGACTATATGAGCTGCAGTGAGAATAGAGATTACTGCCCCCCCTCTTTGTGTTTGCACATTAATGTGTGTGCATGCACACTTTCATGCAGATGTTGGTCTCGGTGTTGAACAGCACAGACTTGTCATTTTCCTCTCTTGTAGTTTCTGGTTCATTTTGTTGTTTGTTAGTGTATTTTCTTTTATTCCGGAGGATAACATGAAGTTCTCCCATGATACTTACAATGCTGCAATGCTTTTTAATGACAGAAAAAAATCTGTTTTCTAAAATGTCAACAGTTTGCTTCAGTACTCAGAGGCTGCTGTTACTATGCTATCTTTATCACTATAGCTCTCTCCACCTACAGTACATATACTAAAGGCTACATGTTCAGTAACAGTCAACATTTTTGATTCCCAAGGTGGGGGTTTTCACTCTGGATCAAAACTGGTGTCAAGATAAATCGAAAGGGTTGCGAAATGATTTACAGGGTAGAAAAACAGAAAAAAATATATTTCTCCCATACAAATAATATTAGTTTTTTTTTTTCAGACTTCTATTCTGTTCTAATCTTTGCTTTTTTCTTATTAATAAATGGTTCATTTTACCTCTTCAGGCATTTGAATTATTTAACAGAAATCTTCGGTTAGCAGGCAACCAGTGACGAGTGGTTGCAAGTAGGCATTCCTTCATTTTGAGGGGTCATAATGCAGTTAGGTTGGGAACCCCTGCTTTAGGGATTATTCAAAATTGCTACAGAAAATTAGGAAAGCCACTCACCCACTGTGTTTTTAAGTAAAATGAGCACACCAAAAACAGCACATTATATTACTTTGTAGTACAATGATCCGATGCAGTTTAATGACAAAAGATTATTCAAGCTTGATAGTTTAAAGAATCAAGGGGAGGAACCTGGACTGTGCTACATACTGACAGGTGCCATATTTAAAATATTCTTTACACGAACAGACTCACACAAAGTTATTATGGCCTGAAGAGCTGTCCCTGGTGTGGTGTTGGAGCTCGAATGTGTTCCACTGCACAGTCAGCGGTGCATGCGTAACACATACAGACACACAGAGGAAACTGTCTTGATTCGATATGCTGTTTGCTTGTTGGTTCATCCAGTGAGAAAACATTTCAAAGATGAGCAGCTTTTCATGAGCATGTATGATTCATTCTGGGCTGTTTGACCTGTGGAGGAGCCTATGATTCACAGTTCAAATTAGTTCTGCTGGCCAAGCAGCTCGGGTGCCATGGCACTGACATGGACAGGAGGGCGTTTCACTCTGCCCGTTAAGGAACAGATGCTTCATTTTAATACAATGCTCTAATCCCTGTGCCGTTAGTTGTTGCAGAAAGTTAGTTAATTTGAGTTGACTTCGCTCAGCAGAGGGAAAGTGGGACTACTTTATCTCCATGAGGAAAGGATTGATTCCCTTCAGTGAATCTCAGAACCAATATGACTTTGACCAACTTCTCTTCATAAGCTCTAGATTTACATTGGTGCTGAGCATATGTAGAGAGGAAATTGGTATTTGACCAGCGCCAGTGTGTGTATGTGACTTTTGCTTTTACTTTGGCCCTTCAGTAAAGTTCACTCTGCTACAGGGCTATCCACCTCAGAGCTCATTCCTTATTCCTATGAATTCTCTCTGCATTTCAGCTCCTCTCTCAGGTCTCACGCTCACTTTCATGTGTGGCTGGTTTGGATGTTTGTCACGGATTGTTTTTGTTTCCTGTAAGGCACGACCGGTTTGATTTGGGTCACTTTCTTTGAAGGTTCCTGACAGTGTCGTGTTGAATGAGTGGGAGTGGTGGACGCATGGACTCGGCCCTTGTGAAGATCCGTCTCTTTTGTAGGCACCAGAAACCATTGAATTTATAATGAGAAAATCGTACCTTCCTGCAGCTCTCAAACGACCAAAAAGCACACCAAGGTGCTCACGCTCACCCGCATACAAACAGAAGCAGACAAACTTACAACAGCAAAAAAAAGGCAAGTTCTTTGAAGTCTGGACCTTTATTAATCAAAGAGCAGACATCTGATTTAAAGGGAATTATTGATGATTTGTTTGATCAGCACACAAAGTCAGTTCAAGTTTGCCTGACAAAAACTCTGTTGAAAAAAATGTTGAATGTCTTATTTAAAGGCTGCAGTCTTTTTGAATAGGTAAGTAAAGATGGGAATTAATTTAAGCAAAATTGAAAGCTGGATGCTGTAGAGAAAGAATCCATCACTACTTCTGTGAAAGTATCTGTGTGCTGATGGAGATTAAAAGTCTGAACAGAAGACAAATACTCAATACTGATATCATCTGAAAGGGAATTAGCTAGCAGCATGAGAGCAGCATCATGTCCAGTGTTTTATAATGCATGTGTCTGTTTCTGTGTATGCTGGTGCATTTTCTGTAATATAAGTACGCTGGACAATTATCAGCAGTATTAACTGTTTTTTGGGCACTTTGGGGCTGCAGAACAAGCTGTAAACACAATATTGACACATTATCACTGTACTGTATATACAGGTAGGCGAACAATGTTAGCAAACAGTTGCCTGTTTGCCCGGACAGTACGGAGCAACATTAGCATTCATTTGGAGTCATGTTTGTGTCCACCTCATGAATGTCCAATATTTACTTTTGGTTTTGGTTTTGGCTCCACCAACTCCTGAGGGAAACATCTGGCTCTTTAGCTGCTACGTACTCCATTATGTTCACCAGCTAGTCGCTAACCTTGTCTGTCTGCTGTTTGGTGCTGGGCAGGTAGTGTACAGTAGATTTTCTCAGAACTTTTTTGCTAAAAACAGCTGCCGGCTTTTGCCGGTTGGTGAGAGCAGTGGGACTAAACCAAAAGTTGCAAAACCAAAACAATCAGCTGAAAGATACTAAAACGCTGTGAAGAGCTGAGAGGAACTGATACTATCTATGAGGTGGTTGCTACGGGCAACCCCCTTTTCACATTACCTTTAATCATTTTACCCAGGATTCATTAAAAAAAGATTAGTGCAGCTTTAACCTTAGTCCTATATTGTTGTTTTGACAATGAAATACACAGTCTTTATATCTGCAATCACTGTTAACCCTCCTCCACACTAAATATGCTGTGACAACATGGGACTGTGAACGGTGACCTCCGTGCTGACTTTACCCCGCTACCTGCACAGAGCTTGTAGTAAATCTCTCTGGTTGTGTGTTATATGGACTTGGACTCCTTGCCTGATTCCCTTGCGGCCATTACTCACACAGAATGAAGGAACTACTGTACCTCAGAAATGCTCCCATATCTTTGCTGAGTGATGCATCACATAGCCTTACTAAGTCAGAAGTGTTTGTTTACAGTGCAATAACTAACCACTATCATAATTGGGTTCTTAATTGTCTGCTAGTTGCAAACATAGATGCATACAGCACGTAAAAAAAAATATTTACTGCAGTGTCATCCTGACTAATGTTCTTAGGGTTTCAATTTAAGTATTATACCCATTGATAGCAATATAACAAGTGATTTAAATGATTTGCTGTTGGTTTATTCATGAATTGTCATTTGTTCTGGATTTTGTTGCATTTCATTTCAAACTCAAGTGAGAGATCAATTTGTATACATTTGCATGTTTCTATCCGCCTCTGTCTCTCTGCAAGCTCTGTAGACATTTTTCTGCTGAATAACTTGAGCAGGGTTGTACCTGTTTCTCCCTCCAGTACAGAGTTTGGCTTGCTTTGCAGGCACGCACAGTCTAAATCGAGCACGGTTTAAATGGGGACCCGGGACGAGCAACACAACCAGTGTGCTACAGGAGCTGGAAGGATGTCAGCGCTGCAGAGGTCTCTCAATAATGCATGTTATGTATACACATGGGAGGAAAGATTATTATCTCCAAAAAGGGAGGTAAGCCTCCCTCACCCCACCACAGAGGAAAATAGTGTTGTCTAAATGGGACAGTGGGTGATGTGAAAATGTGCTTACAATGTATACAGAAGAGCATACAGGTGCACATAAAGATACAATATAAGAATGTGTTTGTCAGATTAGTGACTCGCTCTCCAGTTTTCATATTGCTGTTCCAGCCCTGCTTAAAGCTTCGTGTTCGTTCTCCTGCCCTCTCAGTCTCTCACACTGTAGTTCCCTTTTGCTCTTCTTGTTATCTCTAAAACTTTATGCACTCAGTAGGAGAGGCACTCTATGACCCAGTTCTACAGCACAGTTTGAGATTTGATTTTGATATGAATTTGTATGCTTGTGTTAGTGTGCATGCACGCATCAGAGATTTACCACGGCGAGGCTGCATTATCTCAGACCAGTGCCTCTGCTGCCTGGCTTCATGGCTTATTCAGCCATTCCCATTGGATAGACCCTCTCTTTACTGTCCCACCAGTAACAGTTTAGCCTGCTATCATGATAACACTATTTTACCACCCCAGAGCCCTCACTATCGCCCTGTCGCAATTCTCACACTTATCCACAGACAGCCAACTCTCCCTTACACTGTATCCCCTGTGACTGATTTTATCTGAGCCTGACTAAAAGCCTACAGATCAACTATCTGATCCAGTTATACTGAAGAAAAATTGTATGTGTGTGTGGCTGTGTGGGTGTATGTATAGCTTGGAGTTAGGCATGTAGTGGTTATGGTTGAACAAAATCAGTCCTGCTGTCACAAAAAAAAGCATTTTCTGTGTATTTGGTTGGGGAGTCCTTCATGTCCCAGGAGAATTCTAAATGAATGATTTCCATATCATAAACGGCATGACGCAAAAATGCCAGACAATATTTAAATTTGTGTGTGTATGCGTCTGCGTGTGTGCCAAATGTAAAGCAGTCTTGCTAATTACACTATTCTGGAGTGCTTCTTCTTCCCTCCCTTGTGACAGTCGCACACATACTCACATATGTCGCCATTTTTCACTGTGTAGTCATTAGCTGCTCAATTTAAAGCAGAGGAATATTTAGTCTGGAAATTAAATAAGGAGGATAATTATTAAACATATAAATGTTTTGGCGTCTTAGTTTTATCAGCGTAGCAGTGAATAGAGGAACACATGTACTGAAGCACTTAGGGGAGACTAAAGGACACTTAAGGCCACAAGATTTGAGTGTATGACTGGTGGGAAATGTTTTATCTGTAGTTTGCACATTGAGGGGACTGTTGGAAGCAAGTGTGTGTTTGTGTGTAATCATTGAATAAAATGCATTTAATGCAGGTGGAATGGGTTTACACTTGCATCACCTTACATGCATGCAAGTGCGCACACACAAGCATCACCATGCACACACATACACATTACATACATACATGCACACACAGAGTTGCTTCACATACAGTATATATGGTAATACTAACACAGACAACCACACGCACCACATATGTATGTAAAAGAGGGGAAAAAGGCACTCAGTTGGGCTGAAATAAATGCACATATGGCCTCCTCATTTTTCCTCCTTCAATACTAAAAATGCTTCTTTTCCGCACAGTTCTTCTGCATAATCTGTGAGATCCCCCAGGCTTTAGGGCTCATGGGCAGAATATGAAAATAACTAACTCGGCCAATGCTGCACCGTGGCATCAGAATGCAACTCTGAGAGAAAAATGGGTAGAAAAAAAGGAAATATTTCATTGACAAGCTGCCTTAATTACCTGCCATGAGTAATTACAATTCCAATAAACTGAGCAGGAACATCAGGGATGACCCCAAGTATAGTATAGAGCTGTAAATCAAACATCCATATTAAACACGGTAATAGCGCTATGGTAAGATCCATTGGTCTGGGTCAGTCATTCATCAGGCTCTTCCTATAGCTCATCTCTTTGCAACATAACACATATAGGTCGAAGAGATGGGAAAATGAGATGTTTTAGGAGCCAAAGATGGAGGAGGGAGATTTAATAAATCTGGCCCGACATGGTGCTGAGGCATGCTAGGGGCGCAGCTCACTAAGTGATGAGAGGATGATAATGAGGACAAAATAGAGGGAGGAAGAGGGGAAGAGAGTAGGTGTATAAAATCATGTCTAACAGGTTTCTGTTTGTTTTCTGTTGTTTTTTTTCATGCCATCCTGTATTTTTGCACTGAGATTAAATTGTGGTGTTCCATCATTCAAAGCACCCTGCTGGGGCGATGTAACAGAGCAATGCAATCTTTCCCGTTGCTCCAACTTCAATATGTGCCCCATAGAAGGTGAGGTCTTGCATAATATCCTGTCTGCCTTGCTGTTTAATATCATCCTCAATAATGCCATGCAGTGTCCATTCATAGGCATATAATGGCATTAAATATTCAAATGTTTGTATTTCTTGCGGGGTGCTTTGTACAATAATGTGCTGCTTCTTTATTTTCTTCTAAACGTAATTAATTAGGGGATATGTAGAACACGCTAGCTGTGTTTTAGTATAAAATTGCAAATTGCACACATTGCATCAGTTAAAGAAAATCATAACAAAAATACCAACACTTGTACTTGACATACTACTGTGTATACACTTGTACATACACAGAAGCTCTTCTCTATTGATGTTGCATGATGCACTCATCCGGTAGCTTTCGATTTATCTCATCTCTGTGAAGTCTGGATCTGCAGATCCTTTCATTTTTTATGTCCATCCTCACTTTGGGGTTGAATGTGATACCGCAGCCTACCGATAGTATGAAAAGTTAAAGGAAGCACGAGAATTGCAAATATGAACATAAGGTAACAGCCATGCTTACCAGAGGGGCAGGCACATACAGTATGTGCACAAGACCAGTGTAGTTTCTATCATGTTCTCTTCGAAATGTGCATGCATGATGTACTGTACCTGTAGTAATAAGCTTTACATGCCAACTCTGTGGCCCATTTTGGCTTGTTTTCTGGTAACTGTATTGGAATACTTCTATCAACAGGCAGGACACGCCTTGTTTTAAAGGCTCTGCACACTCACACAGGTGTTTATTCTGGTTGATTACAACTCTGGCCAACTTTGAGGTGGGCAGAGCTGTGATGGTAATTACCTGATGTCACTGGACTCCAGGTTGTAATAAGGATGATAGGTCAAGCTGTAATTGGACCCACCTTAACATGTGCTTAACAGGAGAATTGTACTTGTTAAAAACAGATACAGCCAGAGTAAACTCCAAAAACCACAAATGATATATTTAAACAATCATTTCATACTCTTGTAGTAAATTTAAAGCTAAACTGTATCAAGGTTGAAATCGGGGTGAAAGACATGTGTAGCCACTAAGAGAAGGTTAATTCTTCATTTGTTTTGATTCCCCTATCTTTGGGAAATCTCTAGAGTCACCAGCTCGTTGCGTTTCGAGCATCTCAACAAACAAGAATAATTCGCATCTATTGGACTTGTGTTTGTCCAATCATGCATGCTGTACATGCACTGTGACATGTGTCCGCCATTAGCGTAACAAGAAGCTCATGGTGACTTGTGATGTTGACACTGTTTGGGGTAAACTGCGAGTTAAGATGCACTGCAGGAACACGCTACTCAGGTGCATTTCTATTATTTTGTTCACCTGCATTTGCATAAATGGTCACCCAGGTCTGGTCACTCAGTGTGTGTGAGTAAAAAGGAGTTGGGATGTGTGCATAAATGTGTTGTTTCAGACACTGGCAAGCATGGACATACACACCCACGCATACAGAAACACACAACGCACACAGCACGGGGTGGGTAGATGTGTGGCCAAATCCCCCATTAAATAGCCTTCATGTTTTTGTAATGAAGGCTGACTGTGTCTTTGCAAGGTCCAAACTGAGACTACTTTCATTTCAGGTCAAGGTCAAATATTTATCTTGTTGTCTTAGCCCTGTAATAGTATGCTGCACCATGGAATCGTGTCTTATTTATGTACCTCGGCTATATTTTCTTTACTTTGGAGAAGGAGGGTGAGAGAGAGAGAGATAACTACTAAACTGTAAAGAAAAAAATATTTCCTACCTAAAGTTTTGACTTCTTTGCACTTCTTTTTTTCATGTCCAGGAGAGGAAGAAGCACAGTGTACATACACTCCAGTATTTGCATAAAGTTCACATTCCTATACTGCTCCATGTTAGTCTGAGGTGATATTTTTCAGGAAGAGACATAACTTTGCAGAACCCGATCCCTGTGTGTTTTTAACATCCTGAGAGGGAGCCCACGCAGAATGCTAACTTCTCGCCTTGTCTATACCAATGACCTGTATCAACACCACTCTTAAATCCCTCTCATTCACTGAGCAGAGGGGTGTTCTGTGCTGCCTGCCACAACCTGATTTCGAAGGCTAGTTTTGTTAGCAGAGTTATGGCTGACCTTACTTTTCTTCTTTTTTTTTTTAAGTGACTTTGACTCCCTTAGGGAGACTTAGACTCACCTCATTGTTGTGATCTCAGCCTGCACACTGCACACATTTTGTTTCAATTCTCTCCCTGTAATGTTTGTGTGTGACTGTGAAGATGCACTTTTACACATGACTTTCATGAGCTTTAAACTGGAAAATGTTCTGTCAAATGAAACAAAAAGCCACATATACTTTTACATATAAAAGAGTAAAAACATCTTTTATCTACAGTAGCGAGGCTAAAAAGGATTTTAGTCACACTTGGCATGGCATGTGCGAACAGAGTAAAATATCTCAGCATTTTGAATTTGGTCATTTGAATCCAAAGTATGTTGGTGATCTCCTGACTTTTCTTCTAGTGCCACCAACAGGTTAAAATTTTGGCTCTGTTGACTGATGAATCTGGGGCTGAGCCTGACAAGCTGAATGTGCAATGTCCTAAAATGGCCACTGTACAGAGGATATTTTGATAACAGTAATAACATTCATCTACCACCACCCTCAGAGCAAACTTCACATTTTCTTGCCCACTGGTGACAAGAATCTAACTGTACGTCCATCTGCTCAGTGCATTTCAGATTTTATTTGTAATCCACACCTGCCGGTCATCGTTTTGTATGAGCTGTATTCAGCACAGCAGACCGTTCCAGCATTCATATTGTTATGAAATGGTGGCATTTTCTGAGCAAATGTATTTACCACCTGTAAAGCTCTTCACAAATAGGATCTAGCTGTGAGCTTTTCAGCACACACGCACACACAAGCGTTTTTTTTCATGCAATGTTATTTACTCAGACACCCACACACAGACAGTCTAATAAGCAGCTGATTCTTTGTTTTGAAGTGGCAGGTATTAACCTGTCCTTAGCGCATCCGTTGAAGACTTCCTTATTATATGTTACTTTTGAAAACTACAGTGGAGCTTCATCTTAAGATTCTGTGTTGTGAAGAATTTTCCACAGTCCTCCTGCAGTTATTTCACTTTAAAATTCTCTTTCTCTCTTTCTAAACATAGAAATGGTTTCTATGGAAAGATCATTTATATGTAAGTAAGTCAGTAAAGAAAGGAACAGACCTAAAGACTATGGAAACCTAGAAAAATTAAAACACACATACAGGCTCATTTCTGCCAACATACAGATTGTACATAACTGCTTTAATACAGTGGATAATATACTGAGCAAGTGGTTGAGATGTGTCGCTAAGCAACTTCACAAATCGCGCAAGAACATGAACAGTGGATCTTTTAATGATTAAGGATGATGAAAAAAGCGAGTAAGTGGACCTTAAATTGTTTTTACTGGGAAATTCCTTTAGAATTTTAGGAAATTGTCAAAGCTAAGAAGTGCACTTTAAGATGCTAGGTAAAAATGTGGGCTGCTCTGAGATTTTGTTAAGGGCTTTTACCAAAGTTGTGCAGCCAAGTTTTCAATGGCACAATCATCCAACCTTTATACAGCTAACAGTCCTGCTGTAAGGCTGCGAGGCACCATTACACTCCAATCACCACCACTAGCAACAGCAGCTCTCGCGTTCCATCTGCTTTGCTGTATCTCACATACACACTCTTTCTTCCTCTCTAACACACACATGCACAAAGTGTTTGTGTTGTGTTTGCATGCAGTATCCCCTTCAATCCCCCAATGAAAGCTGTATGGGGGCACAGATAAAGGCTTGTTAGTGCTTCCTCCCCTGAGGTCAGTAAGTGAACCTGCTATTCCTTAAGGCTTGCTTCTGTTAGGTCTCCCAGGACTGCGACATAGATCACACTGACACAGTCCTGTTGTAACAGTCGCATAACAATCAGATGCCACATTTGTATGTCTCATATCTTCACACCAAATATGAAGCTACAGCCAGCAGCCAGTAAGATGAGCTTAGCTTGAAGACATGAAGTCATGATGCACTACGCCCAGTCAAGAAATAGTCCGGCGCATAACCCCACGTAAAACCACAACCTGTCGTTTATGCACTTCACTTTTGTACAGATTAAACAAACAAGATATACCATGTTAATTAATGAGCTTTAGAGGTGTTGGTAGGCTGATTTTGTTGCCTTTGGATAGAGCCAGTGTAACCCTGGTTACACTTTAAAGCTATGAACAAGAATAATAATTGTGGACCAGTATCAAGAAGACTAGGACGGCAGGAGCCCGAGGCTTGAATACCAGTAAGGAGACTCAACACGAGAATGAATTTGCATGAACATGTATTTAACACATTAACTGCAGTTCAGTTGTTCTCACACAATGCAAAATTACCCTAGATCAGCCAGCAAGGACGCTGGGAACCTCCACTGATTGGCTAGGTTGCGCTACAACAGGTCACCCATTTAGCCCGCCCCAGTGTCAATCAAAATAAACAGTCCCTTTCTATGCCTCTTAAAATATTGCAACTTCAAGCACTTCTTTTCATTGTTTTTCTAGCATGGGCTACACCAGGCTAGCTGTTTCCCCTGTTTCCAGTCTTTATGCTAAGCTAAGCTAACTGTCTTCCTCTCCATCTTCACATTTGACTGACAGATAAAAGAGCGGCATCAGTCTTAACATCTAACGCTCTGCAAGAAAGCGAAGTATTTGCCAAAATGTCAAACTATTCATTTCAGCTTTAATATCTCCTCATCAAGCCACGGTTTGCTACCTTCAACTGGGAATTGAACGCACAATTCATACAAACACTAAGACCTACCTCCCATCCTCCAGTAAGTGCATGCTTGTCAGAATCAGTGGCGGTCTATATACTGTTGGTTGGCTTCTTTTTCAAGAGCAATTACAGGACAAAAAACATCTTTTTGACAGAGATGAAAGGAGACTCTGTTTTGTCAGCTCTTTTACAGTTTGTTGAAAAATAATTATGAAGCCTTAGTGGCTCTCTGTGGGGGCATCTACTCTCTCTCTGTTTCTGAGTCATTACACTTGAAACAGACTATGTGATTTTCTCTTCAGTTTTTCAGAATCTGATGCATGTGTGACAGTGATTTTTAGGTTATTGTTTTTTTTTCTTCATGTTTTGCAATGCGGCTTGCTAGCTTAGTCTGACCCCCCGCCACTTAAGTGTTGATAATGTAGAATTCATTGAGTGAGTGGTGATGAAGGTCATCATCTGAGCATACAGTATGCTCTGTGCAGCTGCACCACTTGCCCTCTCCCACTCAAAACATCGTCTCCACCCACGCTCATTCAATTGTCATTGATCTGCACTTAGCTTTTCAATGGCTTCACACTGAATGTATGCCACCCATCTTCATAATCACAAATGTACACACACAACTGCATGCACAGAGTTGAGAACTCATACAGCTTTTGATCACTCATCTTAACTGTGACACTATAAAAAAAAGCTTTACATTGAATTATGCCACAGTGATTATGAGAACTGTCGCATCTAGCTCAGAGTATTGGAGGCAGACAAAGGATAATGTGTATGTATGTGTGTGTGTGTCGGTTGGGTGAGGTGAGGAATGATCGACTAATTACATTTCTACTCATAATTGACACTCAGTGCTCGCCCTTATTCAATTCATACAGCATATTTGGCCTTAAATCCAACTTTAATCATTTGGAACGTAAGCACTGCCATGTACATTCATTTAAAGGGCTCTTCACAGCGGTAACAGCCAATAATGCCACAGCAGTGTGTGTTCTCTATTTTGCGCTGACACATACCACCGGGCTTGTTGTGTCAGTCCCAGTGCGCGCGCATGTGTGTGTGTGTGTGTAGCACCTGTGACAGAACTGACAGGCAGCCCCTATAATATTATACTGATGACGTGGGTGATGTAAAATAAATACATGATAACCTCACTGTTGAGTAATTGCAACAGAACGTATGTTACTATATGATAATTAATTTAAAACTTTGGATAGAAGACAAATGTGGATAAAATTACTATTATCAACACAATTCTGATCACAGATAAATGTCATACAAATGTTTTAAAATTGCTGAGACGGCTGTGAGAGGGACAACCAACGCAGCTCAATGTTTTGAATCGACATCACCTTGTCAGTCTCGTTAGCGCATTAGGCTTTGCACATACAGCCACTGGTCTCTCAGCCAGCCCCCCATACCGCCGTGAACACTATGACCTGTTGCAACATTGTGTAGCCATGTTCCTCAGCATGAAATGAAGCTTGTCTTCTCACAGAGTTTTTACTGGTCTCTATAGGTCTCTGTGGTAAACACAACAGGCAGTGGTGGAAGTGACAACAGTTTCTTGACCTATTCTTGCCTAAACCACATCCCAACACTAGACACATGTTGTGTTCTACTGTGTTGAATTCTATTGAGACCGTCTTCCTCATTCTCCTTTTTCTTTTGGCTGGTGACAATAATGTGCTAGGCTGTGTCTTTTGCTACATCAACAGCTTTCTCATCTCCCCTATCTGACTTTCTTGAAATTCTATGAAATGTACAGACATTGCTCACAACAGCCATCAGCCACCTAGTTGTGAGCCCCAGCCTTGAGGTGATTGCTTAAAGAATTGGCGTCCTTTCTGGATAGTTTTTTCCACCTTGCTTCTTCTGTGAAAACAGCTTATCCCGGACTGTTTCCGACACTGGTTTAAGCACCAACATAAAAGTAAATGTAGTGTGAAGACAGTTCTCGTCATGCAAGAATACAGTAGTGTGTGTGATGGAACTGGAACAAATAGGATGTGTTAAAACTCACAAATCTGTTGCCTGCCCTGACATAGCTCCTATCCTGCATATTACAGATGTATTGCAGCAGACAAACATATTTTTTTTTACATTGCATAAATTTGCATGTTGTTGAGATTGATCACACTGGTGTATTCTGGATAAATCAGCTTGTTTTGATTGAAAATGTGATGCTCACTGAACCTTTCAAGCACAAAAAGTACCGAGCATGGCACTAAAATTTACTTAATTTCAGTGCCAAACAGATTTTTTACAAAACTTTAATACAGGATACACAGCATGTTTTGCATTAATTTTAGATTAAGACTGAATATATATTTTTAGTGGAAGTCTCTTTCATCAAGAGGAAACCAGGGCAGTTTTTTCTTTGGGAATATACTTCAACTGGTCCAGACAAGCCAGAGAGTGTATGCTCAGTTTAAGGTCCCCTGGTGATTCTGGCCAGCTCCATGAACAATGCCTGCAGTGTAGTCTTATTGATTGAGTCAGTCTGCCAGTTGCAAAATGTGCAATTACTGCTGAGTCACATGATAATGTCATTCATCCCCAATGAAAATCAAGACTCTCAGTATCACTTCTAAAGCTGGCATTCCCCATTATTACAGTCGCATGTCCTAACATCTGTCCTCAGTGAAAACTAGCCAGTGCTATATTTAGCTCGCCCATCCAGCTTTATATAGGTCAAGAATCTCATCTACACTTCTACTGCTACACTTCAGGGCTGAAACATTCTTGTTGCCTGTGTAGGATCTTTTCTCTGACCACTCCCATTCCATGGGCAACGTATGGTTTTTAGGTGTCCTGAAGGACTCCTAAACCAAATCTCATGGGTGCAAAATCCAGAGCAAAAAGCAAAATAGTTTTTCCAAGTCCCTCTGTGCATTTTTAGTTTCCAACAGTTGAAGCAAAAGCTCTTGTGAGGGGAAAAGCCAATGGTGTTTTGCTTCATTTCTGTGGTTGTCAGGTGTTTTCCTCTGTGAGGCTTCCCACAGAGAAAAGTGCCTGACGGCCACAGAAGTATTGCTGCTTTGAAGTTTTTTTTTTGATAAACTTTCTCCACCCACAGGCTGCTAAATTCAGACCTTTTTTGTACAATTGTCCTTCCTTGACTGCATTTGCTTGTTGTCTGTCTTTGTCCATTTGACTGTCTCCAACTTCCCAAGGTCTGTACACAATCATCTTCGTTATTATGTATAGACCTTTAATACCTTTACAGTACCACTTCCATGCACAAACAAGTAGCAGGTTGTATTTATAGACAAAGACAAAACAACTCCTGAATATTACCTACTGTATCTCCAAAGTTTGCACAGGCCACCATTTTGCCATACAAGCCTGTTACACCACAGTATAACTGCTCATTTCACCAAGCAAAAAATCACAAATAACCTTCACCATCTGTATCTGCCATCCAACCACCAAACAAGCAGATAACAATAGTAATGAGTATTTATAATATTAGGGAAAATACTAATAATGGTAATTGTGATATAATGGAAAACCCCAAACATACAATGGTGCTCAGGTTTCATGTTTACTCAAACTGGTAATTATAACTGTCTTTCTTGGTGGCTAAGTGTGGCGGTTTCAAGTATGACTAGTTTGTTTTTTCAAGCCAAAGTTAGCCGACATGTTCCTTTAGGGTCTCGCCTGGGTGGATATCTGTTTACTAATTTAGTTGAATACACTCATCCTCTTTGTAAGAGTTGTCAGATTTCTTTGGACCAGAAACTGCAAAGTGACAGACAGTTATAAAGACTGTTGAAGTCATTTCTGTAGAGACAAACTCTCACAAGGTGCTGAGCATCACTTCACTTAATTTGTCTCTTGTCAATGTTGACAGTGCAGTCAATATTTATTGGGGAAATTAAGTTTTCTAGCTTGTGTATTTTCATCCCAAGACTAAAATTGGCTACACATAGGTTCACAACTAAGTAAGCATTATACAGCAGCGTCTGCAGTGAAGATTACTAATTCATATTTTTTTTATTATCCTTAGTGGATAATATACTGTGAATTTTCTATAAATGTGTCTATAAAGAGAAAATGTGGTTATTCCTGTTCTTATTCAGAAGAAGTAAATGTAAGATTTGACACTCAACAGGAGACTTTTATTTTATACAGATAATTTATAGACTCTCGTTTGAGCAGTTGCTGTATAGCACCGTGTATACGTACTTAACGTATATGGCTCATACATCACAAGCCTCTTAGACCGGCAGGATACGGACCAGCTATTTGAAACAAATTACATTGTATGTTCCTACATTGGAAAATGTGTTTGTAAATTGCAGGATAGGCTTTCAAAAGAAAATAACTGTTAAATGTAAGGCACTTCCCTGACAACTAATTATTTTTTGAACTGTGCCAAATTCATAGCAGACATTTTAAGCACATTATTTTTGTCACTTTAACAAAGCTGTCTGATTAAGTGTTGTCATAAAAGAGATCCTGGGCCAATTAGATTTAAAAAAAAAAGATGGGCTCGCAGGCAAAGAACAATCTGCAGATTTGTTTCCATGCCAGCTCTAGCAGACGGAAAGAGAGGGGCGGAGGAGGAGGAGGGGATGTGGGAGGGGAGGGTAGTGGGAGACCGGCTTCTTTTTCATCCACAGCTCTCATCAGAACCTTCAAAGTTAATTCGAGGTCAGTCAGTGCGCATGCTAAAAGACTGTAGTTTGCAAAAAAAAAAAAAGTTTGTGTCACTGCAGACCAGACTTTCTGTCAGGAAGCTGACGTCTCTGCCCTTTTCTTTGCTTGATTTTAGCAGAATTTGTGCAGTAAAGCAGCAACGTGGTGATGGAACTGAATGGAATCACTAGAATGAGCCGCTGAAGAGTTCCCTTCCTCACATAAATGTATAAAGATTGTATTTGAACAGGTGCTGAGTTTACGTTTGGCCGCAAATCAGAAAAATCACAATATATCTCTCGGAGGCATAAACCAATTATCTGAAAGCAATTCTTACAAAGTCTCCTCTGTCTGTTTAAATGGAGAGTTTCATTAGTGGATTGAGGCAGAGCAATCTAAAGAGTAGAGGGCTGTACTGTAACCCCGAAGGTTTGCCTGGGGAGGACTACCACTGAATGTGATGCATGTTAATCTCCATTTCCTCGATTATGTGCGGGCCACTGTCAGTACATACTGTTTGTTCAAAGTCAGGGTGACTTTCTTTTACCGTGCTTCAGTCCTCTGTTGCACAGAGAATCAGAGGGAGAGAGAGAGAGAGATGATGAGGAATGGGGGGAAACGGAAAGATGAGCAGAGGAGTAAACACTGAGACAGGTGTCTGGCGAGGGACAATGATTAGATTTATAAACCGACCAATGTTATTTTCTCTGCTTGGGGACTGCTGTAAGACATTAAGCGCTAACTGAAGCTCCCAGTGTCCCACCGCAGAGACACTACTCCCTCCTTGGAATCCCATTCCTCCTCGCCTGCAGCCCCTCACATTCCTCCCTACCTCTCCTCAGCATCTCTCCTTCCCTTTCCTCTCTTCCCTTGGGTGCGATTTGATTTTCTCCCTTGTGTCCGACCAAGATGAATCTGCCTTGAAAGCATGCTTTCTGCTTCCAACACCATCCTTGCATCTTCTCCTCCTCAGTCAGGAATGTGTCATCTCCCCCC